>CACRXK020010955.1:0-16970 GCA_902702795.2 Paramuricea clavata | reverse complement strand
GGAATATAAGCTGCTTGTGCGCCTGCCATGCTAAACAGGCAAACATGTGAACATTCACTTGAGGCAAAAGTGCAATAAACAATAAAGTCTAATTGTTGAGTTTACCTACAAAATTCTGAAATCTGTGGATGACGGCAGATTCACTGGTTCGATCTATTACATTTTTTGAATTTAATACAAGCCTTTGGTGAAAGCCTATATGGTGAACAGAAAGTTCAATGTTACTTGCATGTTTGACTAGATCACTATCTAATCTTACATGCAGGGGCGTACAGTAATATGAAGATTCTTGATCACTGTTTAAAAGGCAAAGTGGACAAAACAACTTTGTGTTCCTTTTGTGAATTTAAACGGGGGGGGGGGGGCGTTTCAGCACCCGTAACAATATCCACAGGGGGTCTAAGCTTGTACTCAATCCACTATGCTAATTTGCTGGTGAATGTAGACGTCATCCAAACTGACCAAAACTAATTATGTTGTTCATATTTTTCAATTCGGTACCAGAGAGTGCAGGAAATAACATTTCCGAGCCTCAATTTGTTCAATTTTTCCGGGTAGCATGCCTCCAGACCCCCTCAGTTTGCAATCCTCCTAACTCTGAATATCTTCCTACGCTACTGCTATGACAGCTGCATGGTCATGTTTTACTATTCGTACGCTACTGCTATGACAGCTAGTCATGTTTTACCATGCGTACACTACTGTTATGACAGCTGATCATGTTTTACCATGCGTACGCTACTGTTATGACAGCTGCTCATGTTTTACCATGCGTACGCTACTGCTATGACGTACAGCTGGTCATGTTTTACCATGCGTACGCTACTGCTATGACAGCTGGTCATGTTTTACCATGCGTACGCTACTGCTATGACAGCTGGTCATGTTTTACCATGCGTACGCTACTGTTATGACAGCTGGTCATGTTTTACCATGCGTACGCTACTGTTATGACAGCTGGTCATGTGTTTACCATGCGTACGCTACTGCTATGACAGCTGCATGGTCATGTTTTACTATTCGTACGCTACTGCTATGACAGCTAGTCATGTTTTACCATGCGTACACTACTGTTATGACAGCTGATCATGTTTTACCATGCGTACGCTACTGTTATGACAGCTGGTCATGTTTTACCATGCGTACGCTACTGTTATGACAGCTGGTCATGTGTTTACCATGCGTACGCTACTATTATGACAGCTGGTCATGTTTTACCATGCGTACGCTACTGTTATGACAGCTGGTCATGTTTTACCATGCGTACGCTACTGCTATGACAGCTGGTCATGTTTTACCATGCGTACGCTACTGTTATGACAGCTGGTCATGTTTTACCATGCGTACGCTACTGTTATGACAGCTGGTCATGTTTTACCATGCGTACGCTACTGTTATGACAGCTGGTCATGTTTTACCATGCGTACGCTACTGTTATGACAGCTAGTCATGTTTTACCATGCGTACGCTACTGTTATGATAGCTGGTCATGTTTTACCATGCGTACGCTACTGTTATGACAGCTGATCATGTTTTACCATGCGTACGCTACTATTATGACAGCTGGTCATGTTTCACCCAGGGCCGCCGAGAGGTTGGCGGGGGCCCGGGGCAAATTTTTTTTAGGGGCCCTTATCTAAAAAATTATTCCCCGACAACAAAAAATTTTCAGGGGCCCCCAGCAACTCGGGGCCCGGGGCAATTTGACCCCCTGCCCCCCCCCCTCTCTGCGGTCCTGGACTTTCACCATGCGTACGTCACTGCTATGACAGCTGGTCATGTTGAGTGTCGTGTTCACATGCACATAGCTGAAAACTTATCCAGTCTATTATATAAAATTTTACAGAAAAATTTGCCCCCTCCTTTTTCCCCGCCATTGTAATCATGAGTAATCATCAATCAAATATGTAATCATTGTAACCATATGCATGAGGTTGATGCATGTTCGCCATACATTTCGTCTAAAATTCGCAAAAACACAACTTTGACTGACGATTGAGGGCATTACACAATTTCCGATACTTTAATAATCTCGTATTAATTCCGACAACTTCTACATTTAGAAGAGGCTGTCCCCAGTCACCTGGTTGACTACCTTACGGAGGTTCATTGTGGGTTAGGACTTATAGGGTTAGAGTCGCCCACATAACGAACACCCGTGTCCGTGAGGTAAAGTCACTGAACCCTCAGCTATACGAGGCCACCGATCGTGTTTTTAATTTAGTAACTTCTCATTAACTATTTTTTATTACTTAGCAAAGTTTGCAATCTATATAGACAATCTGTTATCATTATATGTTGACTTTTCATTATATATTTAAATTAAAATTTGCAGACTTTATGGAGAGAATTTTAGTCCAAGAATTTTATTTTCTGCTTGAGTCAGTCCAAATGCATACATTAGCTGCAAAAATTTTTCTACTTATCATACTGGGGTATTCTGGCTCGGGCTTTCTAACAGCGTGAAGACATTTTGCCAAAGTGAAGAAAGCAGTTCGGTGCAGATGAAAATATTAGCAAATAATATATTGTGGCCATTGTAAATATCATTAAATTGTAACCAAGTCTCTTGCATGCCTGAGTCAATATGGTGCATGCATGTTGGCCGGCAACGCCTACAGTTAGAATGTATATAAAAAGAGTTTCCGCATCCCATAAAAGCGCTAAGAAAAGCAAGTCACAGAGAAGTGAATTTTGAAAACAGGTATTTAGCTCAAGTGAGTTTGAAATTCAATATTTTATTTTTTAAGGCTAACTTGGCATTATATGGAAGTATATTAATACTGTGTCTTTAAAGGAAACACACACTTTGATCTTTGACTTTGAAGAAACGTTAACGTTGATATTGTAAACCAGCTTTTAAATTAGACTGTCGCATTTAAAACTTTAATAACCACAGTACTAGTGAATCTGTAAAACTGGAATTGACAGATAACATGGTCCATAAAAATTCTTATTTTAAATCAGTTTAGGTGAAAATGGCGATAAAAATCATAATTGTGGTCTTCATGGGATTTTGTCTCATTCAGGCAAATGCAAACTTTATAAAAAGTGGTGTAAAAGGTAAATTGTGCGATATATGAGGGCCCCCTATACCTCTTCACAATATGCTTTCACGTAAAAATATTTTGCCTTTTCACGAGTCACGGATTAAGAAAATCATCGATCACGTTTCACGGCTAAGTAAAATAAGCCCTTCACGCTTCACGCAAAACGTATAGGGGGCCCGATCACGTTTCACGGCTAAGTAAAATAAGCCCTTCACGCTTCACGCAAAAAGTATAGGGGGCCCTCATATATATATTGTCCAATATACCGTTACTCAATATTTCCATTTTCAGCTTGGAAATCCTGTTTGAATTTGTTCCGAAGGAGTCAGAATATTATGTCATTGAGTTGGAGTTATAAGATATAGATGTAGTTATAATTAGTAAATTCGAATAGGAAACTATATCGTTATCTTTTCGTTTTTAGATAAATTGGAGCAGGATGAATCAGAGATTAATCAAGATATCGAAGGTTGGAAATAATAGTATTACATATATTACATGAGTGTTGTAAAAATGGATTTAAAAAAAGTGGTATTTTCTTTCAGGGACTTCCGTTTCCATTTTTCGTTAAATTAGAATCCTTAGGGGTACAAACCTTGACCATGCAAAGTCTTACCGATTTGTATAATTCATTTATATAGTCGATATAGTCGCATTCAAAAAATTTTTTTTCTGAGAAAAATATTGAGACGGATCGAAGGTGCATGCAATATATTCAGTCATTATTCACATAAAAAGTTTAAAATTGGCAGTTAATTGATTATGAACGCAATATCTGTCCTGCATATACATTATCTATAATATATACATGTACTGCATGTAGTCAAGTTGGGATCAGTCGTTTAAAGAACAATTCTTGTTCAAGTAATTTTTATAAATTAACAAGCACTTCTTTATCAAAATTTAACAAATCACGATTGTTTGGTCCAGCCCGAGGCAAAAGCGATGATCGGAGCTTATATAGCACTGAATTAAGCCATTATTCACCATGTATGACCATGTGCATGAAGAAAATAAACAATGTTATTATTGCACGCCTTCCACGCATGAAGTATATAGGTTCCTCCTGCCTGTTAAACTGCAACAGTGATGAATAGTTCCCGTCTACGGACAAACTCCGGGCAAAGGAAACCTTTACGCCATAAGATAATTATACATTAAATATATATGTGTAACGTAAAAGGATCATATAATGATTCTTGTGACACAAGAAAGAAAATATGAAGCGAGAACGTTAAATGAAAATTCTGCGAAGGAAATACAACTTTGCCGTTTGCCGCTCCCACAAATATGAAGAATAAACTCCCTTATATGTTTCTCCACAACTTTGCCTAGTTCACAGACTTCTGCATGAGGCAAATATTTGAGAAGTAAATGCTACAAGTAATTCTAATATGCCAGCGCGGTGATGCAGGATGACCATGCAGAACTTAATTTTTTGGAGGTAAAGACAAATTATAGTTGGATTTACTAGTATAGGTTGAAAACTGTCTGGGTTTTTTTTCAGGAAACGTTTCCAAACGAGGTTTGGCTGTAGTTATTCCACTAATAGAACTTGGCATTAATGTCTTACAATCAGTACTAGATGCTCTTGGTAACATAGAGAGAACTATTGCGATTGGAATTGGTAATGACACACCATATGAATGGAAAGCTGATGGTGTTTATTTCCGTTCTGGTACATCTGATGAATTTCTTCCTGCCTATCTGAGTTCAGAAGAAGGCGCCATTTTTCCAGGGAGAAAAACGGAAGGTCCTGTTGCAACAGGTGTGGTGGGTGTTCTCTGTTATTACATCCCTAAGCGAAGAAAATCTCTGTGTGTTATGTTCAGTGTGCCATTTGATTATAATTTGTACTCCAATTTGTGGGACGTACAAATGTTCTCTGGTAAGATCTCGCCAGACCAACAGTTGTATGAACAGATGTATTATGGTAGTCCTTACAGCGGTGACAACAGGTAATTTGTGCAATCATTTTCATATGAAACCTATTTCTCTCCAAAAGGTTAAATAATTTTTAAAATTTAATTAATTAAGAATTAATTAATTTTTTAAAATATTGAATTGTTTGTTCATCATCACAGTCTGCGGCATTTAATGGGTTTCTGTGTTACCGACCACAGACTATTTGCCGTCTGTGATATTAAGAAAATTAACGTATATCTCTGCTTAGCTCCTATATTAACTTGTCGACTTACCAATTATCAGTCTAGGAATACTATTTGAAGTCAGTATGCCAGTACACGTATAATATATATGAGTGACAACTATTCCATGCAAAAATCCCATTTACTTGCATGCAAAAAATGTGGGAAATACAACGACGCCGTTTAGACTTCAGTTTCATAATCATAAAAGCTCGCTTAATTAATAGGTATATGGTGGGGTTCAAAGAGCGATTTTTCGCCAACATTTGTATGCTCATTTTTCGAAGAGGGTAGCTCAGTAGTGTATGACGCGTTAGTATACATTAGGGATAGGTATATATATTCAATGGAAAGGAAAGGTTTTTGGATTGAAAAGTTGAACACCTACGTCCCTATGGGTTTGAATGCAAGGGATAGTTATTAAGTGATGTATGCAATTAATGCAAAGTATTCAAGGATGTAGACACTTGAACTTTTTTCGTTTCTGACGAATAGGGCGGCGCCCCAAAACGCTGTAAATAAAGTTTTTTCTTATTTTTTATCAATAATATTTCGGTTTATTGAAGCTATATGGATGTCTTTCCTTTTGGTATATGTGTGTGGGTGGGTGTGGAACAAGTAAATCCGAGTGTTATCTATGATCTAGCAGCACAACATATTCTAAATATCAATCACTCTTCCCCTCTCATTTGTCTCAAATAGTGAGTTTCAAATTAGACATTCATTCTTACTTCCATTCTTTCTTTTAACATTAGATACCACGAGAAAGATCTTGGTCATGGTTTCATCATGGAACATGGTATCATGAACAATGCAGGAAACGCAAGACTCATGATAAATATTGCGACGAAATCTCGATAAAATTTAAAATATATTCTATCTCTAATATAATAAATGCTTGTAGAAGACAAGAAAAAATAAGTAAAATACAAAAAGAAACCAAAAAATAAACATCGTGTGGTCCTATCATAGTCGATTTTCTGACCTTAGGAATACTGGACTGCATGAAACGCGACATGGTTCTCCTGAACCTCATCCACATTGTAGCATAACGCTTGTTTCCCTTCCCTGATAATTTTGACGAGAAAGATGTGAAATTGAGGTATAGTAAAGTGAATACAAATTTTGCATTAAAACAATAGCTATTGAAAGTTATTGTAGTACGCACATGAAGTAACCCGCGGGATAGGATGAAGCGCTGCTCCCCAATCAAACGCAGTGATGCAGGCACGACCATCATGTAGAAAAGCAGCGGAGCTATGGCTGGCGGGCCAGCAGTGGCGCCGGCAACAATTTTTTTTTTTTGGGGGGGGGCAGTGAGTCGAAAGGATTTTCGCTGGCAAGGGAAAAAATAGGTAATGCATGATTTTTCATTGTTAGATTATTTAAATCATTGTAATACCACTTATTTAACATTTTTCTACTGTGGAATGACTCAATGACTTTGATTAGAAATCATCGTTTAATTTGAACTTTAATAAACAGTGTTAACAAAGAACTTGATTATATTTGTCAAAACAGCTGAAACATTTAGTGTTATATTACAAGTAATATATAAGTAATACATGTATGTAATATCTAACACAAATTCCATCTCCATGTAGCTGAATCACTAAAACGTTTATAAACAAGTCCGTCAACATCAACATCTGCGGAGGAGAGAGGGTCTCCTATATCTATGGGTATGGATCAACGACAACACGAAGTCGGCGCCATGAGTTTATTTTTTCACACAGGCACCCAAAATATATATGATTGTAGTAAAGATCGGCAAATCAAGTTATCAAGTATTATAAATATGATTTCAAGGGAAATACTTGTGGTGATAACACTGGGTGAAACACAATCAAAACGACTTCAAAAACTCCAAAATAGAGCTGCTCGAATTATTATGAATATGAGCAATGACACAGATCATTCTGTTGCATTGCAAGCATTAGGCTGGAAGACACACTTAAAGTAGAAAGGAGAAAAGCCCAGGCAAACATTATGTATAAATGATTAAATAACATGGGTCCTCAATCACTCACTAACTTATTCACTTATAAAAGTAAAATGACTAGCTATAATCTTCGAAACATTTCAAGTACTCTTTGTTTACTGCAACGGCGGACTAATAATTTGAATGATGGATCATTCCGTTGGAATTCTATTCCTAAGGAAATTCAAGAGAACTGCACAAATCCCTTTCTTCCTTTCGGACGAAAATCGCTGCTCACATTGATAGTTAAAGCAAATATATGCGTCTGTAAATACATTATTTCCTCATGCATATACTACATCTTATATCTCAAAATATTTTATACTATACCTTACATTTTGTAAATAGCGTGTTTAAATAAAGCTATCTATCTAGGCTATCTATCTATCTACATACAGTATGTGAATAATTATTTCTCACTTCATTACCTGAAACAAATCTAGACCGCGGAAGAGTTACTATTGTTATAAGCATTTAGTATAATTACATAGGTGATTATTGAAAATTCTCCACGCTGATTGGTTACCGTTGAGGTGATTATTACGCGATAATCACCTAAGCGATTTTCAAAATGGCGGCCGAAGCCGTTTTGTCAATTAAAAGACGAATAAATGTGCATTTTTAATTTTTTTTCCAAATAATCACCTATGAAATTATACTAAAACAATTATTCACCTCAGGCTCGGTGATTATCGTGAATAAAAACCTCGACTTCGTCTCGGTTTTTATTCACCGATAATCACCTCGCCTTCGGCGAATAATTGTTAAATATTAATCGTAATATAGCTATATATACATGAAAAGGTCTTGAAAGCACTTCTTGTACATGTGAGCGTTCCTACTTATTTGTAAAGTCGGTTGGTCTGATGGAAACATAATTAATTAACCATTTCGGATCTGTTTTCATTGTTTTTAATATTTAATTGTTTTCTCCCTTAAGCCTGGCGCACACGATGCGATTTTAGTCGGCCGATAAAAATCGTTTCACTAAAACTAACAAAATCGTTGTGTGTGCGGTATCATTTTTAACCGATTTTTGTTGCTCGATTAATAATAATTTTGATATTATACGATTTTTATCGGTGGAATTTTAAGTATAACCAATCAGATTTCATGCTGTGATCACGTGCTTGTATTTATTTGGCAACATGGCGGCTACAGTTCAGGGTTTTTTTCGTAATCGTGTGCGGAGTTTACCGATGTATATCGGTATGTCAAACGATTTTTATCGGCCGACTAAAATCGCATCGTGTGCGCCAGGCTTTATGTGCAGTTCTATTACTACTATACATAGGCGTACGGGACGGGGGGAGGGGCAGGGGGGGGAGCAGCTGCCCCCCAAACAGATTACAAAGTCGAAAAGTCGGGCAAATCTTCAACAAAAGTTGGGCAAAAAGTCGTCAAAACAACAATAACACCAGTTTGTTGGGCAAACAAAGCCAGTTGGGCAATATTCGCTTCTCAGTCGGGCAATATTTGGTTATTATAAAAATAAATGGGACAATTCTGTCAATTTTGTGATCATGTCAATTTTTCGAATTTTGGGAAAATTTGTTTAATGTTCCGAAAAATTTAGGTATGTCCGAAAATTTTTTTTACCCTAAAATGGTACAATGACCGAAATTTTTTTGGTGACGGGGGGGGAGGTCGCCAAAATAAATTGTTCCGGAAAAAAAAATTTCGGAACTTGTCGGGCACAATCCGAAAAAGTCGGGCAAGTTTCTTTCTGCCCCCCCAAATTCTTTCCTTCCCGTACGCCTATGCTACTATATACAGACAGCTATTTTTCTAGAAATAAATTTATGCAAAAGATTCAAGATTAAACGTGTCACAGTTCCATGTTGAAATATTCATCTAAGAAAAATATTTCCACCAGGATTACTGACATTCTTCTTTTCGTTGACAGTAACTCCTGAGTTGCAGGGGTCGTGTACAGGATAGCATTTCTCCTTTGATCCATCAAATCGATAAAATGAGGTGGCTGCATATATGCGTGGTCCACAGCTGTGTTTAGTAATACGATATGGTTCAACTCCTTCACATGCCGTCGCGACATTCTTGATATTTATGCACGATAGAGATCCATCGACTTCACGGACTAAGCTTCCACCATCCGGTTCACAAACAATCCAGTCGTTAATGTTTGACTTGATTAAGAATTCCTCTCCAACATTTTGCCAGAGTTCAAAATCCATGGCTCCTAATGCTATTTCATTCAACGGAGCAACATTAGAGATCTCAACATCAGCGTCTGGAGCATACCATGCTGGACGGGGGGTTACGGCATTATTGTCATTATAGAAGTCATCATAATTTGTAAATGTGTAAGAATAAACTAGTGTCCAACCCCCTCCGTGTGTATCCATATCACAATATACTTGAAATGGTAAGATTGTATTTTCGTTCGCTCCGCCTGAGGTATTAACTTGTATCCAATATACTCCTGAGCTTGACTCGTTTTTCAGAGTTTTGATTTCCAAGCACGATTGTGGATCTAAAAATATTAAGACGCGTCACAATTAACTGCTCCATGTGAAAATATAAATCATTGAGATTTACGTCAGACGCTCTTTGTCAAGAGAGTTAGTATTAGGAATTGAAGGTTCACTGTGAACAGGAAGGATGACATGCATTTATCAGTTGCGATCACTGTCGCTTCCTGACATTTGGCTAGTTACCTCATAAAATTATGCAAGACACACAGAATATATAGGATAGATTATGATATATAGATAGATTTTTATCAATCACCATATTGTAAACCCATAGTGATAATATTAGAAATTTTAAATTTAAAACTATAAAATATAAAATATACTATAAAATATTGTGCTATGCCTTTATGTTCGGTCCCAATTTCTAACACAACTGCAGCATATACAGTATAGCTAGTGGATCACTGGCGCTGTAAAGATGGATCGTTTATCTGTACAGTTGAGAATGTGATTATCGTTTCGCCCCATGTGAGGTAATCCAGGAGGTATTTGGATTCCGGATCCCACTGCTTGGATTCCGGATCCAACTCCTTGGATTCCAGATTCTACATCTTGGATTCCGGATTCCTAAACTATAGTGGATTCCGGATTCCAATTTCAGGGCCGTAACTAGCATGTATAGTTGTGTGTGTGTGTGGGGGGGGGGGGGGGGGGGGGGGGGGAAGGTGTGGGACAAAAATGTCCGAAGTGACGAAAACATTTTCCGAATATTTCATGGCATGTGAAGCCACGAAAATGAAGACGCTATGTACAAACAAAAATGTTTTACGCATAGACGTATTTTACGCATAGACGTAAACGCATGTTTTACGCATAGACGTATTACAGAGCTTGCAGTGGCGTAGGGAGCTCTTTTTGATTTGGGGGCAGAGAACGAGGGCCTAAGGCCCGAGGAAATTTTTAAATTTAGAGTCTCTGAAAAGCCATTTCCTGGATTTTGGGGAAGTTTTGACAGAATTCTGACGGTCAGCAAATAGTGTTTTAATTTGTCGAAATTTACAATTTGCTTACAATTTAGTAGTACTAATTGGGCGAAGGCGTAAATATTTAATTAACTATCAGATATTGGAGAAATTGCAGGAGTATGGGTAATATGATTCTTTGTAGTCTGTCATGGATAATGTAGCCGCTTAAAATTAATCAACTATCAGTATTTTAAAGGTTAAATGATAGGTTAATTAAATAAAGGTTAAATACCGATTTACTATTTGTTAAATGTTATCCATGTAAATGCCATGATTTCGTAAATCAGTTTATACTGATACTACAATTATATTATATTTTCTCTGTTTAACAACTAAAATTTTGCTATACTATTATTGACCTAATTTTCCGAATGGCCAACCCGATTTTCCGAATATGTTAATTCTAAAAAAGTGGGGGGAAGGTGTAACCCCCCCCCCCCCCAATACCCCCTCCTCGCTACGGTCCTGTCCAATTTATTATTTTGTGTATTGCAAAGTCACACAGTACTAAATAGCATTTATTTTCGAGGAAATTGTTAAAATGTTCACAAGCAACTAATTAATAATAAATTTTATATAGGAGACATAACTTATAGGTGTAATTTAACGTTTCAAAACGGAGAGGCGCACTATTTTTGTATCAAACACTGCAGGCTTGACAGGCTCGATTTGATGTAAACGTCCTTCAGTGTTTCAAATAATTGATGCGAAATTTAAAAAAAGGCATTTTATTCTAATGTAAATGTATAAACGGGTCAGTGTCTAGTTGGGTAGGTACCAAGTATATATAAATAAAATAAAACAAGATTGACAAGAAAATAATACACATCTTTTCTCATTTGATTCCTTACTGTGTTTGAAATGTTTCCCCATGTCCAAGTCCGAAAATTCGTTTCGTAGTCGACTCAAAAGCTTAAGATACACCAAGATGCACGAGCTTAAGCTTGCACGAGCTTAAGATGCACCAAATCTACAGCCCTGGGCAAACTAGGAAACGTTGTTTCCTGCCAATGTTTCGCCATGTTTCCCAAGGTGGACAAACACTAGGAAACAATGTTTCCGCAACAAAAATCGCACTTGGGAAGCATGAAATGTTTCTGAATTTGATAGGAAACATTTCTGCTTCTCGGGAAGCAAATTGTGTTTCTGCAACGATGTTTCTACGGGTGACAAACACAGAAACACTTGAGGAAACATGGCGAATCACAGTGTTTCCGCAACAATGTTTGCTAGTTTGCCCAAGGCTTACGACGCGGACGTGACATAAAACTAATGTTTGAAATCCAGTTTTATTGTATGCAGCTTGACTTTGTTTACCAATTCACTTGTGTCTCTGACTTTGTTTAATTTTTATCCGTGTAGTGAAACTATGGGAATAGTTACAGTTCTTTCCACGACCGCGTCGTAGATGCAAACGGTACATAAGAATGTGTATACACGCGCTAGTAATCGGAAACCGAGCGGGCGCAAACAGTTTCCCAAATTTCATGTATTTGGACTATTTGGTCATGAAACTTGAAAGAGCCTGAACATATTTCCTGGAGTAAAAAAAAAGAGGAGATGGTTAGCAATGTTTTTTATATTTTTACGGGTTTTTTTTTCTAAATTAATGAAACATGAATGGATTCCAGAACAAACTGGGCTCTGGATTACGGATTCCTCAGCTATTTGGATTCGGATTCCACTGTCTGGATTCCGGATTCCAAGACTCTGGATTCCGGATTCCTAAACCAACAAAAAGTCGGATTCCGGATTACCTCACAAGGGGCGAATCGTTTTATAACAGAAAAATCATAGGTTTCAAACCATTAAAATCATTTTAATTTAGAATGATCATTGAAATAACTTTTTCTTCGTTTTTCTCTGACAGAGGGTTGAGTTGGTTTGTCTTTAATTTGTCACAATGTCAATCAGTCAGTGGCTTGATAGAAGGTCCTGAAGGGGGGGTCCCAATCCCATTTCCCACCTGAAATTTTCGCAAAATCCCAGTCCCAATTGGATTTTCATTAGAAATCCCAGTCCGAGTTATTGAAATCCCAGTAATAAACAACCCTTTATTTATCGGTAGAATAAACAGTTTTAAGACCTTTTAAGCCACCGTGTGTGGAAGTGGTGGACACTTTATGAAATATCGGGGGGGCTCGTGCCGAAGGCACAGAAAATTTTTAAATTTGAATCCCGGAAATGGCATTTGCAGCATTCTGAGACACGCATAATCAGAAAACCCAGAATTCCGGGCGCCAGAGTATGCCTGTTCGCAGGTAGTGCTGTGAATAATATAATTAACAACAAAAATCATGACCAAAGACACTGAAAACGGATCAAAATTGTATTTTAAAACACTTAAAATGTAGAAAAATTGGGAATCGACTCGCATTACCTCAATCGCATTCCCATTTTTGAGGACTTCATTTCCCATTCCCAGTAGCCAAATCCCAGTCCCAGCAACCCAAATCCCATTTTCCCAGTCTAAAATTAGATCAATCCCAGTTCCCATTTTACCCCTTCAGGACCCTCTTGATAGGAGATCGAACAGGAATGGTTATACACTTATATACTTACAGTATACTAAACCGTTTTAATACGAAGATTTGTATATGAAGCTAATGACCATCGCCCATGTACATGTATGCATGAACAAGTCGATCGCGTAAAACTTGAACTGGAAATTTCAGAATAGCGATATACTTCACCACTGTATATAAAAGAACTGAATGAATAAGCATGTCAAACCGCTGACTTCGATACGAAGTGAAGACATAAAAACACTTGAATTTAAGAACTTACATATCTCACAGAAGCTTCCTCAAAATCCTGCCTTACACAAACATTTCTCAGTCATTTCATTGCAATGTCCTTCATGTTGACACGTAATGAAACAGCAACGGTCCAATGTCTACACATCAAGTCAAGGATTAATAAAACAGTTAAACATGTATGTTCAATAACTTTATCACAGGGCCGTAGCAACCGGGGGTGGGCTGGGGGGCTGCAGCCCCCCGATAATTTGCTAATAATCATTCTTTTTTCAAAATCATGCAGGCATTTGTCATTTAATCCATGACAAACTGCAAAAAATGAAGATATTACCCATATTTTCCTGCAACTTATCCAATATATAGTTAATAAATACGCCTTCGCCCATTTAGTACTACTAAATTGTAAATTTCGACATACGAAAACGCTGTTTTCTGACCATCAGAATTCTGTCAAATCTTCCCCAAAGTCCAGGAAATGGCATTTCAGAGACTCTAAATTTAAAAATTTCCTCGGGCAATTTCCTGGGAAAAAGCGACAAATTGCGATTTGTGTTATGGGTCAAAAGTGACAGCGACATTTATCAGTTACAATAAAACAAGCGACAAAGCAGCTACAAAATTAGTGACAAGCGGCCTAGGTTACACCCTTGGTGGGCCTCAAGAATCGCGATGACCGGCGTCTTCACCACGTAGCAAGTTAATAATAGATTTTCTCTGTTCTGGTTTCAACTGAATTTCGAAGCTAATTAAAATACTTGAAATATAAGAAAGAGTTTCCTCCAAAGCATTAACAAGCATATTTTTATGAGAAATATACGGCTGTCTGCCATTCGATATGCGAGCAAAATTATTGTTGACATTTGAGTTACGTAATTACTTCCGTTAACGAGATTGACGAAATTTTTTCGATCAAGAGAAAAATTTCAAGAACAAATTTGTCATAGCCATTTGGGAAGGCGTTTCCTCAAACGACGCCCTCTTTTCTCCCGCCCGCACTAAACGCCTGCTACGCAGGCTACTGAAATCCCAAAATTACGTCATTGCAAATAAACAATATGGTTCTGTATTGTTACTTACTTAAAATTCAAGTCAAATTTGGTGCTACATGCATATGCATGGTTAATCTCAAGTAGTCAAGTTCAGGGTTGCTTTTAAAGAAAATTTAAATGGGTGATGCATATACTGTATATTAACTTACATTGTCCACAAGTTCATAATAATTAGCATTTTCGTCTCGGAGCAAAGATCCAGAATAGTTTAAAGAAAAAACATTATTTAACTGACAATTTTTCTTGTATGTTTCTGATGAGTGCTCTTCGTGGTATGTGATTGATGCACAACATTTTTCATCTAAACATTGGAAGCCACAGAACACCACAGATATTGCAGATACGTTTTTCATCACATAATTATTGTTCAACCTGAATCCTAAAGACAAATAAATATTACAAATGTCCAAGAAACGAGGTTGATTATAACCTATACGTATCCAGGGGCGGCGGGGAGTTTTTCTTCTTAATTAATAATTTTCCTGGAGATTTTATTTTAATTGTATTTTTTCTTCATGTGCCGCTATTTGTTTAGTTTTTCCTTAATGTTTCCGTTAATTTCCTGGAATTTTAGCTACAATTATTATAGACAGGTATTTATTGCGTCACCCCGGCACAAACGAAACGCCTGCTACGCATTGGGGTGATATATCAGTATTACTCAACTGAGTATAGCTATATCTATAGTCACGTTTGTCATCTAAACAATATTATTTCATCCATAAAATCCTAACGACGCGGTGATTTCAGAAAATACGATGAAGATGAACAAAATATACTTTAATAAACGGAGTCGTTCTCTGACCAAAACTAATTTATTTGACGACCTTTCGGCCATTTAGACTGTACATGTAGTCTTCTACATGACAAATGAAAATAGCGAGCGTATATATAGGTTGTGTTACATCATAGCCATAGATTAGGAATTTTAATTAATAGACAATTCCCATTTAATATAGACTAACTTTAAAACTAGGCAATCGCAAGGAGATCACCACAGCTGGAAAGAGCATATTAAAATTAGTAGATTTGCAAAGTAACCAAAGTTTGTTTGCGAAATGTTGTAAAATGCGGAAAATATAGCCTTGCAAAGTTCGCAAATTTTGTATATATACTTTTGTATTGGATCGTGACTAAAACACCACACGAGTATATATACGAGTAACATACGAGTAACACACAAGTACATACGAGTAACATACGGGTACATACGAGTAACATACGAGTACATACGAGTAACATACGAGTACATACGAGTAACACACGAGTAACATACAAGTACATACGAGTACACACGAGTATACACGAGTAACATACGAGTAAATACGAGTACATACGAGTACATACGAGTAAAATACGAGAATTAGCACGCTTTCTTTAAAGTTTTTTTCACTTTCACACTTTCACTTTGGCTTCGTATTATGTTCATGTTGTAAATGCCTTATTGACATAGGCGTACGAGACAGGGGGCGGGGGGGGGGGCAACTGCTCCCCAAAATTTTGGAAAACCATGGAAATTCGAGCAAACGCTAGGAAAAATCAAGAAAATTCGGGCAGATTTATGAGAAAATATGTTAAAATCAGGTTATTTCTTTACAATTCTCCATCAAAATTCAGGCAAACTTTCAACTGCCCCCTCCCTCCCACCCCCCCAGAAAACATCAGTCCCGTTCTCCTATGCGTATTGATGGATTTCGAAGCCTCGCACCATGTAGAAAAAGTAATTCATTAATATAGAATAAAGATTTGTATGTTCTAAGACTCTAAAAAGGTTTAAATGTAGTATATTGCTCATAGGCTGTCAGAGAGTTTTTGCAGTACATGAAAGTGCATGTTTGCCATGTTGTTTATAGGTCTGTAGTCTATGTGTTTTGCAAATTTAATACGTGAATTGTACACCGGGAAATATAAAATACTTAGGGTTCATTATTTATCGGTTGCGGGGGGGGGAGGAGCTGGTGGATTCTAAAATTTAAACAGCATAATAAAAATGACCTCTCTTTTAATGTGTTTAAAAATGTAGTCCACCCCTTTAGAACAGTCTGAAAAATTTTCACCCTCCTCCAACATTAAAGTTAAGAAGAACATAGTATGGCCGTATGGTAGTTCTTCCCATCCTATTCTTGTGTGCTCTTTAATTACAACCAGGGGCATAGAGAGGACCTTCAACTTGGGGATACTGGACAGGATTTAGTCAACGGGGTGGGGGGTGAAATAAAATCCAAATCCACAATATAATTGTGTATAATCTTGTCTAAGTAAGTACATATATGGCCTCAAGAAGAAAGGGTTTACTTTGGGTTTTTAAATGTAAAATATATTTACTTTCAATCATCATTTGGTTTTAAAAGTAATTCGCTTTATTTTAACACATCATTTTCCATCACGAAAAATCATATCTTTTATGCATTATACAGTCTTCGGACTTATGCAAACTCAAACCCCGAAAATGCAGGAAATCGCATTTCAGGGACTCTAGATTTCAAAATATTCTGGGGGAGCATGCCCCCAGACCTCCCCTAAA
>CACRXK020010953.1:0-15569 GCA_902702795.2 Paramuricea clavata | reverse complement strand
CAAATAGCGGAGAATTCTTTCCAAATAGCAGAACTCCCTTTTCAAATAGCGACCTTCTTTTCAAATAGCGGAACTCCCTTTTCAAATAGCGGAGCATTCTTTTCAAATAGCAGAACTCCCTTTTCAAAAAGCGGAGCATTCTTTTCAAATAGTGGAACTCCCTTGTGAAATAGCGGAGCATTCTTTTCAAATAGCAGAACTCCCTTTTCAAATAGCGGAACTTTGATTTCAAATAGCAGAACTCCCTTTTCAAATAGCGGAATTTGTTTTCAAATAGCAGAACTCCCTTTGCAAATAGCGGAGAATTCTTTTCAAATAGCAGAACTCCCGTTTCAAATAGCGGAGCATTCTTTTCAAACAGCAGAACCACCTTTTCAAATAGCGGAACTTTCTTTTCAAATAGCAGAACTCCCTTTTCAAATAGCGGAGCATTCTTTTCAAATAGCAGAACCCCCTTTTCAAATAGCGGAACTTTCTTTTCAAATAGCAGAACTTCCTTTTTTGAAATAGCGGAGTATCCTTTTCAAATAGCAGAACTTTCATTTCAAATAGCGGAACTTCCTTTTCAAACGGCAGAACTCCCTTTTCACATAGCAGAATTTCATTTCAAATAGCAGAACTCCCTTTTCAAATAGCGGAGCATTCTTTTGAAATAGCAGAACTCCCTTTTCAAATAGCGAAACTTTCTTGCCAAATAGCAAAACTCCTTTTCAAATAGCGGAGCATTGTTTTCAAATAGCAGAACTCCCTTTTAAAATAGCGGAGCATTCTTTTCAAATACGAGAACTCCCTTTTCAAATAGCGGAACTTTCTCCTCAAGTAGAAGAATTCTCTTTTCGTGTAGCGGAACTTTCTCCTCAAGTAGCAGAACTCTCTTTTCAAATAGCAGAACTCAATTTTCAAATAGCGGAGCATTCATTTCCAATAGCAGAACTCCCTTTTCAAATAGCGGAGCATTCTTTTCAAATAGCAGAACTCCCTTTTCAAATAGCGACCTTCTTTTCAAATAGCAGAACTCCCTTTTCAAATAGCGGAGCATTCGTTTCAAAAAGCAGAACTCCCTTTTCTAAAAGCGGAGCATTCTTTTCAAATAGCGGAACTCCCTTTTCAAATAGCGGGGCATTCTTTTCAAATAGCGGAACTCCCTTTTCAAATAGCGGGGCATTCTTTTCAAATAGCAGAACTCCCTTTTCAAATAGCGGAACTTTGATTTCAAATAGCAGAACTCCCTTTTCAAATAGCGGAATTTGTTTTCAAATAGCAGAACTCCCTTTTCAAATAGCGGAATTGGTTTTCAAATAGCAGAACTCCCTTTTCAAGTAGCGGAGAATTCTTTTCAAATAGCGAAACTCCCGTTTCAAATAGCGGAGCATTCTTTTCAAATAGCAGAACCACCTTTTCAAATAGCGTAACTTTCTTTTCAAATAGCAGAACTCCCTTTTCAAATAGCGGAGCATTCTTTTCAAATAGCAGAACCCTCTTTTCAAATAGCGGAACTTTCTTTTCAAATAGCAGAACTCCCTTTCCAAATAGCGGAGTATCCTTTTCAAATAGCAGAATTTTCATTTCAAATAGCGGAACTTCCTTTTCAAAGGCAGAACTCCTTTTCACATAGCAGAATTTCTTATCAAATAGCAGTACTCCCTTTTCAAATAGCGGAGCATTCTTTTGAAATAGCAGAACTCCCTTTTCAAATAGCGAAACTTTCTTGTCAAATAGCAAAACTCCTTTTCAAATAGCAGAACTCCCCTTTAAAATAGCGGAGCATTCTTTTCAAATAGGAGAATTCCCTTTTCAAATAGCGGAACTTTCTCCTCAAGTAGCAGAATTTTCTTTTCGTGTAGCGGAACTTTCTCCTCAAGTAGCAGAACTCTCTTTTCAAATAGCAGTACTCAATTTTCAAATAGCGGAGCATTCTTTTCCAATAGCAGAACTCCCATTTCAAATAGCGGAGCATTCATTTCAAATAGCAGAACTCCCATTTCAAATAGCGGAACTTTCTCTTCAAAGAGCAGAACTCCCTTTTCCAATAGCGGAATTTCTTTTCAAATAGCCGAACTCCCTTTTCAAATAACGGAGCATTCTTTCCAAATAGCGGAATTCCCTTTTCAAATAGCGAACTTGTTTTCAAATAGCAGAACTCCCTTATCAAATAGCGGAGGATTCTTTTGAAATAGCAGAACTCCCTTTTCAAATAGCGGAGCATTCTTTTCAATTAGCAGAAGTCGCTTTTCAAATAACGGAGCATTCTTTTCAAATAGCAGAGCTCCCTTTTCAGATAGCGGCACTTTCCCCTCAAGTAGCAGAACTCTCTTTTCAAATAGCGCAACTTTCTCCTCAAGTAGCAGAACTCTCTTTTCAAATAGCGGAGCATTCTTTTCTAATAGCAGAACTCCTATTTCAAATATCGGAACTTTCTTTTCAAAGGGCAGAACTTCCTTTTCAAATAGCGGAATTTCTTTTCAAATAGCAGAACTCCCTTTAAAAATAGCGGAGCATTCTTTTTAAATAGCAGAACTCCCTTTTCAAATAGCGGAACTTTCTTTTCAAATGGCAGAACTCCCTTTCCAAATAGCGGAGCATTCTTTTCAAATAGCAGAACTCGCATTTCAAATGGCCGAACTTTCTTGTCAAACGGCAGAACTCCCTTTCAAATAGCGCAATTTCTTTTCAAATAGCAGAACTTCCTTTTCAAATAGCGCAGCACTCCTTTCAAATAGCAGAACTTCCTTTTCAAATAGCGATCTTCTTTTCAAATAGCAGAACTCCCTTTTCAAATAGCGGAGCATTCTTTTGAAAAAGCAGAACTCCCATTTCAAATTGCTGAACTTTCTTTTCAAATAGCAGGACTCCCTTTTCAAATAGCGGAGCATTCTTTTGAATAGCAGAACTCCATGTTCAAATAGCAGAGCATTCTTTTCAAATAGCAGAAATCCCTATTCAAATAGCGGAACGTCCTCTTCAAGTAGCAGAACTATCTTTTCAAATAGCAGAACTCCATTTTCAAATAGCGAAGCATTCTCTTCAAATAGCAGAACTCCCTTTTCAAAAAACGGAGCATTCTTTTCAAATAGCAGAACTTCCTTTTCAAAAACGGGAGCATTGTTTTCAAATAGCAGAACTCCCTTTTCAAATAGCGGAGCATTCTTTTCAGGTAGCAGAACTCCCTTTTCAAATAGCGGAACTTTCATTTCAAATAGCAGAACTCCCTTTTCAAATAGCGGAATTTGTTTTCAAATAGCAGAACTCCCTTTTCAAATAGCGGAGAATTCTTTTCAAATAGCAGAACTCCCTATCCAAATAGCGGAGCATTCTTTTCAAATAGCAGAACCACCTTTTCAAATAGCGGAGCATTCTTTTCAAATAGCAGAACCCCTTTTCAAATAGCGGAACTTTCTTTTCAAATTGCAGAACTGCCTTTTCAAAGAGCGGAGTATCCTCTTCAAATAGCAGAACTTTCATTTCAAATAGCGGAACTTTCTTTTCAAACGGCAGAACTCCCTTTTCAAATAGCGGATTTCTCTCCAAATAGCAGAACTCCCTTTTCAAATAGCGGAGCATTCTTTCCAAATAGCAGAACTCCCTTTTCAAATAGCGACCTTCTTTTCAAATAGCAGAACTCCCTTTTCAAATAGCGGAGCATTCTTTTCAAATAGCAGAACTCCCTTTTCAAAAAGCGGAGCATTCCTTTCAAATAGCGGAACTCCCTTTTCAAATAGCGAACTTTCTTTTCAAATAGCAGAACTCCCTTTTCAAATAGCGGAGAATTCTTTTCAAATAGCAGAACTCCCTATTCAAATAGCGCAGCATTCTTTTCAAATAGCAGAACCACCTTTTCAAATAGCGGAACTTTCGTTTCAAATAGCAGAACAACCTTTTCAAATAGCGGAGTATCCTTTTCAAACAGCAGAACTTTCATTTCAAATAGCGGAACTTTCTTTTGAAACGGCAGAACTCCCTTTTCAAATAGCGGAACTTTGATTTCAAATAGCAGAACTCCCTTTTCAAATAGCGGAATTTGTTTTCAAATAGCAAAACTCCCTTTTCAAATAGCGGAGAATTATTTTCAAATAGCGGAACTCCCGTTTCAAATAGCGGAGCATTCTTTTCAAATAGCAGAACTCCCATTTCAAATAGCGGAACTTTGATTTCAAATAGCAGAACTCCCTTTTCAAATAGCGAAATTTGTTTTCAAATAGCAGAACTCCCTTTTCAAAAAGCGGAGAATTCTTTTCAAATAGCAGAACCACCTTTTCAAATAGCGGAGCATTCTTTTCAAATAGCAGACCCCTTTTTCAAATAGCGGAACTTTCTTTTCAAATAGCAGAACTGCCTTTTCAAAGAGCGGAGTATCCTCTTCAAATAGCAGAACTTTCATTTCAAATAGCGGAACTTTCTTTTCAAACGGCAGAACTCCCTTTTCAAATAGCGGAATTTCTCTTCAAATAGCAGAACTCTCTTTTCAAAAAGCGGAGCGTTCTTTTCAAATAGCAGAACTCCATTTTCAAATAGCGAACTTCTTTTCAAATAGCAGAACTCCCTTTTCAAATAGCGGAGCATTCTTTTTAAAAAGCAGAACACCCTTTTCCAATAGCGGAATTTCTTTTCAAATAGCCGAACTCCCTTTTTTAAATAACGAAGCATTCTTTCCAAATAGCGGAACTCCCTTTTCAATTAGCGAACTTCTTTTCAAATAGTAGAACACCCTTTTCCAATAGCGGAATTTCTTTTCAAATAGCCGAACTCCCTTTTTTAAATAACGAAGCATTCTTTCCAAATAGCGGAACTCCCTTTTCAATTAGCGAACTTCTTTTCAAATAGTAGAACACCCTTTTCCAATAGCGGAATTTCTTTTCAAATAGCCGAACTCCCTTTTTTAAATAACGAAGCATTCTTTCCAAATAGCGGAACTCCCTTTTCAATTAGCGAACTTCTTTTCAAATAGTAGAACACCCTTTTCCAATAGCGGAATTTCTTTTCAAATAGCCGAACTCCCTTTTTTAAATAACGAAGCATTCTTTCCAAATAGCGGAACTCCCTTTTCAATTAGCGAACTTCTTTTCAAATAGTAGAACACCCTTTTCCAATAGCGGAATTTCTTTTCAAATAGCCGAACTCCCTTTTTTAAATAACGAAGCATTCTTTCCAAATAGCGGAACTCCCTTTTCAATTAGCGAACTTCTTTTCAAATAGTAGAACACCCTTTTCCAATAGCGGAATTTCTTTTCAAATAGCCGAACTCCCTTTTTTAAATAACGAAGCATTCTTTCCAAATAGCGGAACTCCCTTTTCAATTAGCGAACTTCTTTTCAAATAGCAGAACTCCCTTTTCAAATAGCGGAGCATTCTTTTGAAATAGCAGAACTCCCTGTTCAAATCGCAGAGCATTCTTTTCAAATAGCAGAACTCCAGTTTCAAATAGCGGAACGTTCTCCTCAAGTAGCAGAACTCTCTTTTCCAAGAGCGGAACTTTCTCCTCCAGTAGCAGAACTCTCTTTTCAAATAGCAGAACTCCATTTTCAAATAGCGAAGTATTCCCTTCAAATAGCAGAACTCCCTTTTCAAATAACGGAGCATTCTTTTCAAATAGCAGAACTCCCTTTTCAAAAAGAGGAGCATTCTTTTCAAATAGCAGAACTCCCTTTTCAAATAGCGGAGCATTCTTTTCAAATAGCAGAACTCCCTTTTCAAATAGCGGAACTTTCATTTCAAATAGCAGAACTCCCTTTTCAAATAGCGGAGAATTCTTTTCAAATAGCAGAACTCCCTATTCAAATAGCGCAGCATTCTTTTCAAATAGCAGAACCACCTTTTCAAATAGCGGAACTTTCTTTTCAAATAGCAGAACAACCTTTTCAAATGGCGGTGTATCCTTTTCAAATAGCAGAACTTTCATTTCAAATAGCGGAACTTTCTTTTCACTCAGCTAGATTAATGCATGGCTCCGTCTACGTATTGACCTTTATGTACCACGCGGGAGGCGCGCGTGTTTTGACACTATTCGTCATTTCGTGGGCGTAATAAAGTCTCAAAATGTCTTCTTTCAAAATGTCTTTTTGGGTGGGTAAAACTAAAACTTAGGACCATACTTTATACATTGCAGAGTACCTGTATATCAAATCAATTTTAAATTTTGCGCCAAAATCCGAACGACTTAATATGTTATTATTATTATGATTAGAGTTATGCGCCTTGCGGATTACTGTCAAATGGCTCTTGTCAAACAGCAGATAATAGCAAGTTGTAGCGTTTGTAACTTCACTTGCGTCTGACTAATAAATACACGAAATATTGTTGTGCAAAGCTGATTCAAATTTTAAATAACTATATATATATCAACGAATGTTTGAAATGGGAAAATATTTGGTTCTATTGATCTCATTCGGATTTATAGTGCATTCCTCATATAATATTTTTCCGGCTTGATAAATAACCTACAATTATGCAATAGAGGATTTTGTTACCACAATATGCCCCTAATTCGTCTATATATTTATAGTTGTATATGTCTTTAGTAGCAATTTAATCACAATTTCGCACCCTCTTTACGATATAAATATTATAAGTCGGCAGTAATAAATCTAATATTGTTCATTCTGATAGCCAAATTATTGCTTTTGTAGCGGTAAAGATTTGAGATTCCTGTTGTTGCGTGATCGTCTTACAACATTGGAATGTTAATTTTGTATATTTATGTGTGTATCCGCTAAACTTCCAACGCGGGCTCATAATGATGGCGGCGAACTAAAGTGATCGCGTGGAAGAAAACACGTTTGCTTCGCTGACCGCGGTTTTTAGTCAATTTAGTACATTAACAACGCTTTTGTTTAGTGGAAACCTCGCAGTTTACGAAACGAATCAGCCCCTGCTCCGAGCTGGCTTCGTTTCAAAATAATGTGCACTTATTGACACCAGAGCATAGTGTTAGTTGCATATTATCGAAAATATATAAAATTCTGAACGGTGTAGGAACAGGGGCTGATTGGATCCATAATCTGTGAGTACTAAAGAACGTTAATGTGAAAATGTTAGTTTATCTGAGTGAATATCCGCTAGAGGCAGCGGCCTTGTTTTGGCCATTTGGATGGAGACCATTTAAATGGTCACGTGACTGTTGCCATGGCAACAAAGGCATAGAAAAAAAGTAAAATCCTATTGTCCTCATATACCAACATTGACCACATTCATACAAACTAAACTGATTTTTTTTATAATTTAATGTATTTTTGGCTATATTTGAATGGGAGCCATGCATTAATCTACCTGAGCTCTCAGATTACCGAGCGCCTAATTATGTCACACATGGCCTATTGTTATCGACAAAATTTAAATACGCAGATTGAACACTTTGCATAGAGTTGCGTATTCCCAGGAAATGTCTTGTATATATAATGAGAACATATTTGGAGTACTAGAAGTACTATTTCACGACTGAGCTCTTATGCTGAATTCAATGTTCTCAAGAAACTATTTGTCAGCTATCAATGTTTACTGCATGACTCAGATATACTTATATTCACCAAACGGCTTGAGCTAGGGCATGAAACAATTAGAAATAATACAAATATTTATACTAAATAGTATATACTTGTAACTATATAATGTAATTCACCTATGGTGTGAATTTATATATTTTTTATTACATTGAAATACATTGAAAATATACATAGAGAAAAATAGTATATACAGTTGTGTTTATGAGGGTATGAGGAAATGGCTTGTAATCATATTTTTTATTTTTCTTTCAGCTATGAAGAAGAATTTCCTGATCTTGTTCCAAGTGTTGGCGATGCTGGTGGCGATGACACTGAGATGTTGAATCTCCCAGAAAACGACGATGCCAATGCTGATGATGAAGATGATGACTACATTCCTGGTGCTGAGATTGGAACCAGCAGTCCAGTTTGTGGTAGTGGCACAAAATAGAAATAGGGCAGAAGCTTCACTCGAGTCGGAACCTTTGAAGTTTTTGTGCCGGCACATGTTACTTCCGGATCTTGGCCGCCATGTTGAAACAACCAACTCTGGTCCAAAACATTATAAACTGGTATGGCGAAACTTGTATTTCATAACTTTAAATGGGTATATCGTCATTATTCTATGGTGGATGTCATTGAAATTTTCAGGATGTACTAAAGAAAGGTAGATTATTAATTTTATTATAATAAAAGCTTATTGAATGATGCTAAAATTGTCATTTTAAACGCATTGCAAACTGTATGTGCTGTTTTGGCACCGATGGATATATATGCATTATGTTATTTTACTGAGTGTATCTTGAAACTATTGCAACTACTATTCAATTTAGCTTAAAGAAAAATGCGTCATGTTTTTAGAATGCAGATTGAAATTCGTACTAATATTCGTACTAAATATTTATATACCTGATCAGTGAAAGGGGATGTGATGTCTTTGTATTGGGCTTCATTTCGTAATTAACAAAAAAGTTTTTGGACTAAACTAAGTAAACTGCACGAGTAGAATCCATTTTCACCAGAACTGGTTTATAATTTGTAACTTTGATATTAAACTTTCATTGCTGGATAACAGTAATGAGTAAGATATTTGTTCAAATCTGTATCTAGCAACTGATGGTGGAGCACACTAACTTGCCAGAAGTTACAGTTCATGACCCAAAATTGCAACACACCAATCTCATGTAGATTTACTCAGCAAGCACCATCTTAATTAATGATTTCACCTGTTTTCAATTACCATCAGCATTGTTAGGTTTACCATCTTAGAGATAAGAATATTGAAGGAGCGAGACTAATAAGCTCCAAAATAATAAAATATTGCACATTCAAACTGTGTAGCTCAGTCTGAAATGCATTGGTCTTGTAAACCAGAGGTTGTGGGCTGCATTCTTACTGTGGTCAAGTTGATTTTTCAACTTGCCTGGTGTAGATTTACTCCGTGTAACAACATCTTAGTAATTTCTCCTACAGGTATATGATTACCATCAACATTAGATTTAACACCAACTTTGTATCTTACAGTTCAGTTCTTATGTACTTTGGTGTAAAAGATTTTAAGCAATATAGCTTGTAGAAGTTACTGTTAAGTAAAATGTTTTGGCAACGCAGCATATTGTCCAGTGCACATGGTTAAAGATGTGCTACCTACAAATATTTTCTGTTCTTCTTTTTAGTGTTGGAAAGTTCATGGTTGGCAAATTTCAAGCTGTAGTAAATGCACAACCTCAAAAACAATTTTTGTATCTTTCATGATGTAGTCCAGAAAGCTATTTGTTGGAACATGAACACCTTCAAATGTGTTTTCTGTTTGATCAAAGGCCTTGAAGAAACAAAACTGCTTCCTGTTATCATCTAGGTCATTACATTGGATGGCATTTGTGCATGTAGGACAGTTGCGGATCTTAATAGATTTATGGATCTAAACTCAAATTTATGGAACTAAATTATATGGATTTATGGAACTAAAATCAAATTAAATATGGATTGATAACATGGATAAAAAATATGGATTTATGGAACTAAAATCAAATCAAAGTGTTGTTTACATTTTGGGCTTGTACAACTTGTACACAGTAGAATACATTAGATGTTAAAGTTACATTTACTTGGTTCCCTTTGTAAAAACAACACTACAACTTACATGCACCAACATCCGATTTGTTGCAAGTTGAAACTAGTTTTATTGCTATTTTCTCTGACAACAAGTCTTAATAACTTTGGGGCTATTTACACAAGCCTGACTATAGTCCTGTTAACCAAGGCACCCAGCTTAATACAAATCATTTAACAAGAATCTGCCTAGCCGAGATCTCACTTGAGTCAAAGGGGACGCCCGGATAACCGGGCTGGAATTTTCCCATGTAAAGTCACCAGCTCATGTAACCTGGCTAGCCAGGCCTTCAGCCTGGTTAACCGGGCCAGCCTGCATGGCTACCCGGGCTCACGTAAACAGCCCCTAAGGTGATACCAACAATAATATACTTGGTGCTAAATGTCACATAAACTTGAGTAACAGAGAAAATTCTCATCTTCAGATTATTTTCCCCTCATTGTAGAGTAAACTGTTAATATGTATCTTAAAAACTAGAGTGTATATTAGAATCTTCTCACAGATTTATAATTTAAACTGTAATTAAGATAAATCAGGTCTTTTATTGTCTGTTTTGTAAATGAGGTTCCTTGATAATGTAAAAGGAGGGCCTTGTGAGTTGTAACACTTGTGATACCAAATTTGTAAAGTTACAACTAAATGATTTTAATAGGTTTAAGTCAATATATTATCCCTAAAACTTTTTTTCGAAGAAGTAGGTCTAGCAATTTCTTTCATATCGCAATATTATTTTATATTAAACGATTGCAGGCCAATATGCCAAGTTGAATTACACTGTATTGAATAGTTGATCACAGATTCACAGAAGGTCCGATGAACTCGATTTATTTCCTTCATTGTTCATGGCATTCACGTCCTTAATCCTTTTGTACACCATGAAATATGACCAACTTATCACTCAAATCATATTTTATGGCGATCGGACTAACCACACATAAGCTATATAACTTTATATGTTTATCACTATTCGCCAAAGACCGAGGTGAAATTAATCGATTTATGACAATGGCCAAATTCCACGCTTAAATTCGTTTCTCATCCTCGTAGTGAC
The DNA here is from genome assembly GCA_902702795.2 of Paramuricea clavata. Taxonomy (NCBI): domain Eukaryota; kingdom Metazoa; phylum Cnidaria; class Anthozoa; order Malacalcyonacea; family Plexauridae; genus Paramuricea; species Paramuricea clavata. Next base: position 4,930 of record CACRXK020010953.1, on the reverse strand, counting down.
AATTAAATCAAAGAACAACCTCTTCTTTATGATATTTCAAAGTATCATGAGTTTTGCTTGGATACATAAAAAGCTAGAGCACTTTTAGTGGCTCTATTTCGTATTCTGCCATATTAACTCCTATAAAATTTCCTCTGGTTTGGTTGCTTTCAACATGGCGGACACACTGGAAGTTGGCTGACATTCTGGCACACTTTTTACCCACGAGTGAAGCTTCTGCCCTTATCTCTTCTGTGGTAGTGTCAGGCAGGCCGGGATTCCCCACGGTAGGGCAAGTGGTAGAGGCCTGGCTAGGGGAAGGGGCCAGGCTCGGGGAAGGGACCGAGAAAAGGGAAGGGGCCGAGGAAGGTGCAGGGGTACAGCCGAAGCTGGGGTTCCTGTCCAAGGGGGTGACCAGACCTGGAAGAGCTATGGGGACCCTGATGTTGGAAATGACATTCCACCATTTCAGCCCACCCGGATTACACTTTGATCAGCGCACACTTAAATGAACCGTGACCACTGCTAGTGAGTTCTTTCATCTTTTCTTCAGTGCAGAAATGTTAGCTAGTATAGTAACTCATACAAACACATATGCTTACAATAACATTGCACCAGGTACACACCATACCTACACAATGGCTGACGGTAGTTGGAAAGAAACCACTCCTGGAAGAGATAGACTAATTGCTCTTCTTTATTTTGGTCTAGTTCGGGTAAGTACACAGTTTGATTATAGGAGTACTAAGTCCCTGTATCATGGATTGTGAGCCCGGGCCATAACGTCAAGGGATAGGTTTAGTGCCCTCATGGCCTTTTCACATGTTGTAGACACAAATACCGAAGACCCTGGCAATAGTTTGCGGAAAGTAAATGCGTTCATCACCTATTTCAAATCCCGGTGCCTTAGTTTGTACCAGCCCAAACAGAATCTTGCCATTGATGAACATATGGTTAAGTCTAGGCACAGATCTGGCATTAGACAGTATATCAGGGATAAGCCCACTAAGTGGGGGTTGAAACTTTGGGTTTTAGCCGACAGCAGTAATGGATATACCATTGACTTCAACGTGTATATTGGGAGGCACGCTGTGGAAACTGTTAGTAATAATGGTCTGGGGTATGATGTAGTTATGGAACTAATTCAACCTTTTTTCCATCACGGCTATCATTTGTTTTTTGATAATTTTTATTCATCAGTTGTTCTTTTCAGAGATTTATTTGAGGTTGGTGTGCTGGCAACTGGGACAATATCAGAGAACCACAGACAATTCCCAGTGAGCATGAAGAATGGAAATCAGTGGGCAAAGAAACTGGAAAGGGGAAGTATGTGCTGGGAGAGGGTTCCTCCCTGCCTTTGTTTACAGTGGATAGATAACAAGGTTGTATCAGTACTAACAACCCTAGATAATGCTAATGATAAGAGGTTCCAACTGAAAGAAAGACTAAGGGGCTGTTTATATGGAAGCGAGCCAGCCTGGGTACCCGAGCTGGCTCACTTCCCCGAGATGAATTTCACCACACGTTTACATGAAACTTTTGGGGCGGGCTGACTTGTGAAAACAAATACAAATTTTCGCGGGAAAGTTAAATGCAAAATGGCAGGTTTCAAAATTGTTGCATTAATAGCTTCAGTGACGGCCCAAATTGGAGCTTTGACGCCCTTCTTTTGCAACTATATGGCCTTATTCTCTTGTGGAAAATTCACAAAAAAAACAAAAGAAGACTATGATGTTGATAGCGCTTCAAAATCGGCGCAGTTATTTCTTCAGAAAGCTAAAGGTACTAAGGCAACGAAGGTTAAGATGATGTAATAGAAGTTGTTGGTTTAAACCTGGCAGATCAGATCAATGGTGGATAAAGATGATAAATGGCGAAGCACTTGATGAATTCTGGATGAAAAATTTCCACATGACCAAAGAATCATTTCTAGAACTTGAGACTGAGCTTAAACCTTACATTTCACCCGATCCCAGTTCACCTAACCACAGAGCACTAGATAGTGCAAAGAAACTGGCTGTTACATTGTACTATTTGAAAGACACTGGCCCGCTCTCATTATGACAGCAAATGCTTTCGGTATAGCTGTCTGTACAGTTTCTGGTGTTCTAGTTGAGGTTTCCAATGTAATTTCAAAAGTACTTGGGCCGAAGTATTTGCACTTACCTGTAGATGAGAATGAAATGAGGAAAAAGGTCTGTGAGTTTGAGACAAAATTTGGCATTGTACAGGCCTTTGGATGCATAGATGGAACACATGTTCCTATCCTTCGACCACTAAAGGATCCACAAGATTACTTTTGCAACAAAATGTTCTATTCATTAAATGTACAGGCTGTGTGTGATTATAGAGGCATATTTATGGATGTTGAACGCAGGTGGCCAGGAAGTGTGCATGATGCAAAAGTTTTTGCAAATTCCTCTATTAATCAGAAATTAGTTTCTGGCCAAATTCCAATGATACAACTGTCTGTTTTCCCAGGCTCAGAAAAAATACCAAACTATGTAATTGGGGACCCTGCATACCCATTGACTCCATTCTACATGAAGGAATATGCCACATGTGCTTCAAATGAAGAAGTAATGAAGCAGCTAGAAATCCAATAGAATGTGCATTTGGTCGACCCTTACGAAAATTTCCTATAGGAATTCCAAATTCCTATATGAATTGAAAATTCCTATAGGAATTCCTATAGGAATTGAATATGGTCAAAAAAATTCCTATAGGAATTCCTATAGGAATTGAAATTTCCTATAGCACGCAAAGCATCAAGGGATACATCATCACACCTCCGATATTTTTTCAAGTCAGTGTTTGTCAATGGTTTCTGTGCAAAATAGAACTATTTTTGATGGGATACAACTGGATTTTCACTAGTAATACATCAGGGATGTTTGCATAATGTTCAGGTAAGAATAGTTTATATTTTATTTATAATAAAGCAAATTATAAAGGAAATACCTCCAATCTTTTTTTTGTGAAATTCGAGCATATGTGGTTCGATAAAATTTGAATTTGCCGCGATTATATAAACGGAATTAGAATGCTGATATAAATATATTTATAGCATTTATACTTCAACAAATGCTACTATAAAAGTTTTATATTTGAATCAGACTTATCCATGTTTATTAATATATTTGTATATCCCAAGTGCCAACTGTATATGCCAGATTAATTGTAAATTGGCATATTGCATTTTTTATCCGTACACCCCCTGTTGAGGACCTTGGAAATCCAGGGGATACCTTTTATATTTAACCCTGGAATTCCAGTGGGTGGGGGTCAAACCAACCTGGAATTCCAGTGGGTGGGGGTCTAAATAACCCTGGAATTCCAGTGGGTGGGGGTCAAAATAATACAACATGAGCTCCACCTTTGAATTTACTATATGAGTAAATTCTTAAACACGTCCGAATTTATCATTATCATTATGATAAATTTGCGGCACATATTGAATTTATCAATAGAGTTAATCATAAAACCACAATCATTGCACAAGGTTTCTTGTTATAAATGTAATGGCACTAAAAGGGAGGCTGGCCACCAAGGGGTGGAGAGTTTTTCAAGTTTTTTAAAAAAAAGTTTTTAAAAAAGTTTTAAAAGAGTTTTAAAAAGCAAGAAAAGTTTAAAAAGTTAGATTTTTAAAAAAGTTAAAAAAATTTAAAAAGTTAAAAAAATTAGGGTTAGGGGTTAGTGGTTAGGGGTTAGTGATTAGGGGTTAGTGGTTGGGGTTAGTGTTAGGTGCCGCGAATTTTTTATTATGATAAATTCAAAATTTGCCGCGAATTTATCATAATGATAAATTCGGACGTGTTTAAGAATTTACTCATATAGTAAATTCAAAGGTGGAGCTCATGCTGAAATAATAAGATTTACATGGAAATTCCGGGAAAGGGAGATAAAATAATGATACCGGAACTGGAAATTCCAGGGGAGATCAACTTATTCACAGTAGAATTCCGGAGTCATGCGGAAAAAAAAATGAATTTCCAAGGGTCATTGATTAAACACAATTGGAATTCCAGGCACCCCCTTCTACAAACCACATTTTTCCAGGGCTTCTGACAAAAAATTACTTGGAAATCCGGGGGGTAGGAGAATTTATGCCGTGTGTCCTCAACAGAGGGTGTACGGATAAAAAATGCAATAAGCCATTAAATATGCCAATCCTGTCCGCGTTTTAAATATAACCGAACATCTTTAATATCCAAATCTGATCATGCCATCAATGGTGCATTTTATTACCTGGACAAGTATCAGTATCTTTAAATTCAATTTATGTGCAATTTTGACCAAAATTCAACCGACGACTGCTTTCAAAATATATGTTTATATTTATTCCGCTCCTAAATCAACTGACGTCACTTTCCAGAATTTGGAAGGTAAATTCTGATTGGTCGACGTGGCGGAATTCAGTTTGGCGCTCGGGTAAGCAGACGGTAGTATTTCGTCGCTTGGCGTAAGAACTACAACGTCTGTGAGCAGGCTATCCAGAGGCCGGCTCGAAAGCTATGCTACTTCGGCCTTTGTACACTTCCTTTCTATGTATTAGTATTTATGTATATTTCCTATTCATTTTTAAATCAATTTATATCTCTTGTATTTGTATTACCTTGAAAAGGTAATACAAATACAAATACAAGAGATATCAAATACAAGAGTTATGTCAGTGTTCCATCGGGTTGCCAGCATCACAATTTTGGTTGTAAAAAAGATACATCTTAATTAATCTATAGTAATCTTCGTCTTCAAGTTGTCTCGGGGGTAGGGTGTCCCTGGTACCCGAGACCATATAAACAGCGCCTAAGAGTGTCTCGGATAAAAAAGTAATAGTTATATAGCAAACGTTTTGCTAAAATTACGGGAAAAGTTAACAAATTACGAAACATTAATGGAAAGTTTGTGAAAAATGGTATCCCGGAAAATTTTTGGATCCCCCCCCCCCCCC
>CACRXK020010952.1:0-15802 GCA_902702795.2 Paramuricea clavata | reverse complement strand
GTTTAGACGTGGGACCGTGTAATTTCATTACGGGATCGAACACAAAATGCGTATATTGAATTTTCTCTTATCAAATCTATATAACGCCGCCATTTTGACTTTATTTGGTGTAAGCTTAACGCGCATGCTTGTCAGCCATGTTGTCCTTCATTTCTGACCATGATAGCATTTTCCGATGACAGGAATGTTATGGCCACCGAAAGCGGTCAGTTTTGCGGCGCTCGTTTTGAGCTTGCTACGACGTTGTCGTTTTGGAACAGCGGCTTCGAAATCTTTCTTTGTTGGAACGTTTGTCTCGGCTCCGGAGTCGAGTTTTATGCGAATTGTCGTGTTGTTAATTTTAAGAGATGCGTGTTCTTCGTCATTGTCACTTGTCACAGCTGTTTTCACCATATCAATTCCGTGCGTCCAGGAGTCGCTTTCATAATCTACATTGTGATCAGATTTCTTTGGATTTTTAGCTTGTGATCGACATAGTTCGGCAAAGTGTCCTAGCTTTTGACAGTTATTGCACTTTTTTCCCATATGCAGGACACGATTTTGGCTCGTGAACTCGACCACAATTACCGCAGGATTTGTTTGGGGGTTTTCCGTTTTCCGGTTTGTTGTTGGGGTTGCGAAAATTCCCTCTGTAATTGTGTTTTTGCTGGTCTTTCCCCAATGCGTCGACATTGGCAGAACTCTGATCGCTTAGCGACTTCACTTGCTTGCGAGATACTTCGGATGCTCGGCATATATCCAAGGTTTTCTGCAGGGTTAACTCGGATTCATGAAGTAGACGTTCTTTAATACTTTGGTTACGAATTCCACAAACTATCGGTCACGAATTGGCCCATCGTGAAGTGTCTCAAATTCACATGTTGCTGCGCGAGTGCGCAAAACAGTCACATACTGGTCGATGGTTTCGTTTTTTTCTTGATTCCGTATGTTGAATTTGTGTCGTTCGAACGTAATGTTCTTTCTCGGGTTACAATAGGTTTTAAACTCGTTTGTTGTTCTCTTCCACGTTGTTGCCCCCCTCTTGGTTTGTCTCTGTTTCTGGCGTTGCGAACGTCAAGGTCTTGTAAACTTCTCGGCCTTTCTCTCCAGTGCATAGAGAAAGTATGAGCATCTTTTCTCTTCAGACCGTCCTTTCAGCTCAGTCTTCTCGAAGAGCGTCCTCAAATTTGCGAAAGTTTTCACTGACGTTCCCGTCTAATTTCAAATGTTTAGGCGCTGCCCATTGAAGGTTTCCTGATGCCATGTTTACTGCTTTTTATGGCATCCCACTCCTAACACCATGTAATGCTTCTACGTGCTTATAGAAGATTTATTCATAAGCGTAAAAGATACACGTCTGATTATGTCTAGGTGTTCTAGCGAGTGCCCTTGAGGTTCCTATTACAATTACATGTGCTAGTGATTATGATATGAACTGCCAATCAACCTAATTGATGTATGTATATAGCTACCATATATGAGCATATATTACAATTAATTCATTTTATTTCAGATATCGAAGTCCGATCCGATCTGATCCGACTACGAAACAACTTTATCAATCCGATCCGAAATGAATATTTTGGTTCCGAAATCCGAACGATTCCAATCGGATCGGATCAGATTCCGATCGGATTTGCACAAGTCTACTTGTGAGTTACTTTATATGTCCTGGTCACATTGTGAAGTAATCTTTCAGATCTAGTCAGTACTATGCATCCGATAATTGACAGGTAATGGGAAATCTATTGATTCGTTAAGTGAACCTGATAATTTCCCTGATTTAATTAGGATATTTTGGAATTGCATCCAGAGACCGGTTGTTCAAAAGCTGGTAAACCTAGGTTAAATTTTAAGTTAACCCACTGTTCTGGTTACTTCTGCATGTCTGTTTATTTTGAACACAAAACAATATAAACAAAAAATCAATCGCTCCGTACAATGTTTGTCTATAAAAAAGTATTCATAGGCAATAACCGCTGCTTTCTTAATATTAAATGTTTTTAACATTAGGTTCAATATGCCATGCTGGTGACCTTGACTACTACAACCTATTAAAGGAGCAAGAGAATCTGATAGACCAAACTACAACTATAACCAAGTACGTACTGTCTCGGAGCCACTTCCTGAATTTGTTGACTGGCAATCAACATTGATTAATATTTACAATGGATTACATTGTACACCTTGATTTCAATCTATATATTGTGTACCGAATTATGGATAAATAGACAATGACATTAAACAAATGTTCTTACATTCAACAAATTATACTCTTGTGCCATTCCTTTAGACCAAAATGGATTTCAATTCATGGAACTAAATACAAAACTGGTTGTGTGTTGTGGATCAATCACAATGAGCAGGAAACACCATGCTTCGCAATTGTGAAAGACATCTGCATTGTTGAAAGAGATTTGATCGGTTCGTGGTTCATCGCTGAAGTATTGCACACAGTAGCTTTGGTTAAGCATTTCAATGCTAATGAAGTGAACGAGACAGTGAATTTACAACTAGTGAGACAACACCAACTTGTTTATCCTCTGCCACTTCACTTGATCACAGCTACAGATCAAGAACAAGTGCGAACCTTTGTTTGCCCCAAATATCAAGTTCCAGTTTAAGAACAAAACAGTATAGTAATTCATTCATTACTTTTGTTAATAAGAACAAGCAATCAATTCTAACTTTTCTGCCATAGTTATAGCGTTTCAGAGTTTGTAATAAATATATACTGAAATATACATGATATATCCATATAAGCCAGACTGATAGTTCATTAGTTCCAGATACGTCAATTACAGTGTGTGACCACTGTAACCATGTATTAAAGTACTAGTATTATTTAACTTTCTTATTGCTTAAACACCAACATTGGCAACATTCAAGCCAATCATTTTTAATAATAAACAATTTTAGTCTGCTTTTCGGAACATGACAGATTACTTTTATAGCGAATGCATCTGCACGAAATATACATTAACGTGCAATGACATTAATGCTATTCGTCTTTTAATACGCGTACCTTTAATATATTTTCCTATCAGTGCTTTTTCTTTGACTTTGCCTTGTCATCTTGTCAATATTTCTTTTCCATATTAATTTTAATCGTAGAATAAAATTCAATGCATACGTGTTTGCTCGACAATATTCGATCCTGCATGCAGCTTTCTAAAAATTGACTTGTACCTGCAAAATTGCTTGAATTTATATAAAGCTTTTAACCTTTCATATTCAAATATTCATTCCTCAACAAAAATCCGCCATTTTTAATTGTACTTGTGTTACCCCGAACGTGGGGGGTAATTATCGCCCCAAATGATTTTACTCCCAGTAATTTTACCCCAGCTACCATCTAATTACCCCGTGATTTGGGGTAAAGTTGTAAAATCTTTATAATTCGAAAGATATACAGTATATCTTGATATTTCGATCACATAAACAACAATTCGACTTTTGTTTATTTACAGTATCTAGTATTATCTACATATGACGTTAATATTAAATAATGCCATCTACAATAATAATATAATCCCGTTTGTTTTCCAGTCTCGTCGACAAAACGGTAGCCTGCGCATGCGAAAACAGACTACCGTCATTAAACATATGGCGGAATTATGCCAAAAATGAAAACATAGCATAATTTTATGCCTTCATTCCAGGGATTATCACTGCAAGATCATTCTGACGTTCAAATAGAATGCTTTCAAAACATGCTTACACTGTTTCTGTTGGCCAGAACTGTTCTTGTCCCATATGATTACCGCATTCATGGGAGTATATTGGAAAAACTGGAACTGAATTCTATTACTCCTTGATGTGGAGTAATTTCTATCCCAGAAGACCGCAAATTTTTGTTGTTCCACAGATTACCCCATCCATGGGGGGTAAATATCAACAACTGAAATGTGAACACTGTAAATCTCGCGGTGTTGCGGCAACACCAAAAAGGTGTAACATTACACTAATTAGGTGTAACGCGGAATTAAACACCGTTCGAATGTAACATTACACTTCCACAGTGTAACTTTACACTATTTTAGTGTCTCGGTAACACTTACTAGGTGTAAAGTAGAAAATATTCTATTTACACCTAATTCGGTGTAGATTTACATTAGAACGGTGTAACATTACCTCTTTCCTTGTTAATTTACACCTTGCGATAGTGTAAATATACACTTATTCGGTGTAAAGTATACCAACACTTGCGAAGTGTAAATTTACACTTTTCCTGGTGTATCATTACACCTAGAACGCGTTAAAATACACGGAGCTGAGGTGAAGTAGAAACTAATGTATTAACTATTATTGCAGTGTAAATTTACCCTTAACAAGTGTAAATTTACCCAATTCTTGTGTATGGGATAACACCATAATAGTGTAAATATACACCGGAATGACGAAAAAATTATGAATGCTTACTTAGTGTAAATCTACACTGAACCTGGTGTATAATTACACTAAGACTATTTTAAGATACACTGATCTGGTGTAAAGTAGAAACCGAAGTATTAACACCTTTTTGGTGTAAATTTACCCTCAAACGGTGTAAATTTAGCCTATTCTTGTGTATGAGATAACACCATGATTGTGTAAATATACACCGGTATGATGTAAAAAACATGAATGCTTACTTCGTGCAAATCTACACTGAACCTGGTGTATAATTACACTAGACGATTTTAAGATACACTGCTCTGGTGTAAAGTAGAAAATTAAACGAAGTATTAACACCTATTATGCTGTAAACATACCCTCAAACGGTGTAAATGTACCTAGCTAATTCTGGTGTATGTGATAACACCATGTGTAAAGTGTAAACATACACCAGAATTTGAAGCTCAGATAGGCTATTTCCAGCATTTTGAGGAGTGTTCCAACAAGAAATTAACTTTATAAACAGTGACATAATTACTGCAATTTTACAATCTCCCAAATGTAATCCAGTCCCAATAAGGCAACATGATGTGATGATGGCGGTAATGAAAATGTGCGTGGTATAGTATTATCATTCACCACACTTCAAATTTTACAGTACTGTATTACATGTATTGGGGTACTTGATATCGACGCATTCGCTTCTCAGTGTCACTGAAGAGCACGATAGGGTGGTCTCTTTGGAGTATCTTTCCTTGGAAAAACTAAACTAGAACCTAAAATGCCATTTCATGCCTTTTTCCACGAGCAAATTATTTCAGCCATGGTTTAGGTTTCTGGCGATGTTTAAATTTCAGTCCCCAAAATTCCTACCGAGGCATGCAACTGACTCGGTTGACTCATAGCTAGTTACGAACCTGCAGATGATGGTCAAATTCAGAAATGTTAACAGCTTATAACATCATTTTCTCACTTTGATATACAATTGCTGGTTGACCACCTACTGCAGATAGTTCTTACGGACCTTGCACTGGGGGGTGGTGGGACAAAATTGCTGACTGGAGGGGCCACTAGGACGGCTGGGGGGGGGCATGTCCCCGCAGTCTATATGTTAAAAGAGGCCCTGAGTCATTTTATCGAATTTAATTGGCCTGAAACTGAGTTTATAGTACTCCTAGGAGTTTACGTGGAATTCGTCTTGGTTTATTTCATAATTATTTATATCCAATCTAGCAAAATTTCTACGGGGGCGGATTCGTAACTGTAGTCTCCAGAGCGGTAGATCTCCTACGTACAGTCAGACAGCCGTGATAACTAAAATTCGTAAAATTAGGTGTTATATTGCGTCGTAAATGCTTTGATTATTGTCGTTTAAGCAAGATATAATAAGACAGCTAGAATTTTGAAGATAGAAATTAGAATTAAAAGTTTCTGTCAAAAAACCGCAATACACTTTAATTTGCACTGGATTGTTCACATGATTGAGATCAGTGCCTTCAGTCAATCGCGTTGCCATATATGGGCTCCCAGAAGGCTTAGCGGGACACATTTCGAGCGCGTCCTTTGGAAATTTTATAACGCTGGTTGATAAATATTATATGGCCAAGTTTTCTTAAAATATTTACGAAAATATGAAGAAATACTCCAATTTTTGAAGATCCACACAATAATCTTAAATGTAAGTGTTAAACTATGTCAATATTTTGAAGTTTCGTGTGTAAATATGTGCCATAAATAGTTGAATTCATGTATATTTTTAACCGCCGTGCCGTTGGTCGCATTTGTATTTTGTATTGGGTTCAACAATATGTTGTTACTAAAATGCATTAAAACATAGTTATATTGCTTTGTATTTACAGATTATAATTCCAAGCAATAAATATTGTCATAATATGTGCTCCAAAGCAAGTCGAACTGTCGAAATCATGATACCTGTAAATGTATAAACGACAACAAACTAGAATACTACAGGCTACAAGAAGGTATGAATATAGTTTAATGTATTGAGACGGTATCAATATTGATTGATTTAGCTAATATTGATATAATCGCCAAAGCAAGTTCAATGGCTTTATATGAGAGCAGAATAATTCCTCCTCTGTGTTTAATATTTATATTGTGCCTATCAATAGATTCCAGACAACCCCTAAATATACATATTGCTGAATTCCCTGAATACATTCAGGAAATATGATGCTTGTGATGTTACTCTGAGGGTATATCCACACCGGGCAAGCTTGAAAAATATGCCTGGCCACGGTGGGAATCGGACCTACGACCTTTGGAACACTAGCCCAATGCTCTGCCAACTGAGCTACATGGTCAGGTCGGTTCGAGTACCGGTATGTGATATTTCGGAGCAGAATCTAGTTCTTTCAATATCAATGTAATCTAGTGATCATGACTTTTTCTGTGTTGGTGTAATGTACTCAAGTGAATATGATGCTTGTGATGTTTCTCTGAGTGTATATCCTGACTGCGTAGCTCAGTTGGCAGAGCATTGGGCTAGTATTCCAATTAAGGTTGTAGGTTCGCTTCCCACCATGGCCAGGCATATTTTTCAAGCTTGTCCGGTGTGGATATACACTCAGAGCAACATCACAAGCATCATATTCACCTGAGTACATTACACCAACACAGAAAAAGTCATCCAGGATATATGTTTTTCATAATTTTTCTGTGTTGGTACTTACATTGGGCTAGTATTCCAAAGGTTGTAGGTTCGATTCCCACCGTGACCAGGCATATAAATTTTTCAAGCTTGCTCGGTGTGGATATACACTCAGAGTAACATCACAAACATCATGTTTCTCATAGTTATACCTCTGAGGAATTCCAAGCTCAAAAATTATATATGATCCCCTGATTGCCCTGAAGAAATATCCCAATATGCTAAGTACTATGCAGACACTAATATGGCATAATGCCATAATTAGTAAATGTTTATGACTTATGAATCAAGTTCAGGGCCGTAGCTAGACGCGATAATTTGGGTGGTGTATATTCATATAAATAAATTCATGTTCACATACCATAAAAACAATCGCTTTCAAAAGAAATCCATCTGGGCAGAGCACGAATATATGAATATCCCCCCAAATTATCGGTCTAGCTACGGCCCTGGTCAAGTTGTGTGTTTATATTGAACCGAGGTAGCCCAGATACCAGAGTTCATTGTACATAGTGTTGTACCAACAACCAAGTAGAATTTCATCCATGTTTACTTGAGACTTTTCAGGCAGGTCAGCTCAAAGCACCTGTCTTTATTGCTATATAAGAGCTGTTTACATTGCCCTCTGAAAATGTACCATCGTACGGAACAGATAAAATGACATTCTTACTGAGTGAATTTACCTGTGCTTGGACAAAGGTTTGAAATGACTATATACCGGATATCATATCCAGGTCAGGGCTGCCGAGAGAATTTGCAGGGCCCTGGGCAAATCTTCTGTGGGGGCCCCATGACTAGACCTTAGCTAGACTGCATGTTGAGCTACTGTAAGCGGCCCTCAATTTCAAAAATGCTCTCGTCAATTTAAAGGACCTACTCAATTTTAGGCTCTCAAGTTGGGGCCCTATTAAGGTTGGGGCCCAGGGCAATTTCCCCCTCCCTCTATCGGCAGATAGTGAGATAATCTTACTATCCAGTATATTGGCAGATACTGGATTTGACCTTTGAACTTTGTGGGCAAGACTTTGGCAATACCCATGTTTAGAATGAAGTTATTTCCTATGATTTCAAGTATCTTTTCAAGTCAAAGTATTATAAACACCCTCATTTATTTATAATCAATTAAACTAATTATTTATCTTAAATGAAAGTCTAAACCTTTATATCAACAGTATCCAGTATTCAGCCGGATAATGCAGATATCTTTCTTTCAACTATCCGACATAGCTGAAATCTGGCTGGATGGCAAAAATGTCTATCTGGTGCAGCCCTAGAAATGACCAAATGCCAGGTGAACAATTGTGACCAATTGTTTTATCTGACAACCAGGTATTTCCTAAAGGTAGCCCTCATTGTGACTGAGAAAAAAGTTTAAAAAAGACAAGTGTATAACTTTAATAAAAATATTGACTTAGGCTAATGAGGTTTTTGGGTAATTAGTTAGGATTATCTACAAATTTTACTTGGACTGTAGACAAATTGGCACAGGAGGGCATGTTCTGAAAGAGAAAAGCTGACATTGTATAACAGACCCTGAGACACACAGCAAGCTAGAACTGGTTGAATTTAAATGTGCTTCAGAATCAGTTACTTTGAACATATTGTATGTCATTGCAACTTTAGAGTTGTGTGTTAATTATTTCCTTGCCGCTACCATGAGAATGAAATTATTATGCATTAGGGATGCACCTGATAGAACATTTTACTATTCAGCCGAATACCATATATGCCGAACGGATGGAAAATATCCTACCAGATTATCCGGCCAAATACTGGATATAGAGTGATTATAAAATATATGTAGGATATATAAAATAAGATATAAACTTTAAAAATGTTGGAAGCGAAACCAGGATTCTCTGGTTAAAAAGATTTATTTATTACAAGCGTTTGACTGCCAGTCTGCAGACGGAGACCCGTCGAAGACTGCAGACTGGCAGTCGAAAGCTTGTAATAAATAAATCTTTTAACCAGAGAATGTTTACACAATTAAGATATAAACTGTTTATAAAGTGATGCTATTTATAATATATTGATTTGAAATGATACAAAAGAACTTCACAGTGAATTAAACTTAAAGTGCCCAAATATACATTATTATTTACTGTGACTAAAAATGTTAATCCCAGAAAAGTTTACTCCTCTGGTTTTAAACGGTCTCTCTGCCAATGTGCCTTGTTAAATCATACTATGCCCTAAACCACTCGACTTGCCCTAAAAAGTGTTACTTGTTGATAGTTTAGCCAGACTTTCTACCCAAATCTCAAATATTTACTCTGACATGTCACCAACAAAAAATTAGATTGGGTTTGTTCTATAAGTTGTTTGATACTTTCTCATAAACCCATAAAAGGTACAGTGCACTCTTTATAATAATCTCTAATGCAAAATAATTATCTTTCAAGGGAACGTGCTGGCTGGCCATTAATGTTTAACGAAGGACAGTTGCACACCAAAACCTTTGTAGATTTTGTGCGCTACAATATAGTGATGTGTTCTTCTTCGACTGTGTCAAAGTTCCATTCAGCAAAGATTCTATTGGTTTCAAATCACCTGTACTGGTAATATGAACTTTAATTTGGATTGTGACCGATATAAACTATGTTGAAATGATTCAACTGAATCGACATATGTAACGTAGACTATAGTTTTAAACTCTAAAAATATATAATTTACATTTGTACTTTCTATTCTCTTCATTGTTTTAACTTAGTAATTCAGTTAAATTGCATGAGTTAATAACATACAATCTTAAAGGACAATGGCAATAAATTTTTTTATTCTCGATATCTATTAAGCATACCTACGGAATACTTAATTACGTATTTTCACTTGTCTATCGCGTTTAGTTGTTCAGAAATATCATAAAACTTTCGACAGTCGTCCGCCATCTTGAAAAAAACCTGGTATGCTAATTTATGTGAGAATAAATTTGTGACGTCAAGAGCAGGGGAAACAAATATTGTCAATATAAAATAGTATGCGTGCGAACACATTCTACGAAGATTTTGACCAAAAAGTGCGGATAAACTCCAAATTTTTTTGTATAACTGCGTAAAAATTTAGCGCTACTACTCTACTGTGTGTTTCAGCTGTGTTTTTGAAATAAACGCGTTGATTTCGGCGGTAAAAGCTCTTAGATTATAAATGATTGGCCATAGGCATAGTCTGGTACTATGTCAATATGACAATATGCTCGCCCACTTTGTAGACTTTTATATTTACTGTTCTCGGTGATCACGGCACGGCTATAACCACATCAACAGGAACAATATCGCATAAATAAATACTATAAAATGACTGAGAATATGTTTTGATTCTTTGCAATTCGCGTGCAAAAATCGTTTTGATGTTTTTGTGATATAAATAATGAGGACAAATATGTTTATAAACTTAATTTTAATAAAGCATTAATATATACACCACTGCACTTTAATAGATAATAGGACAATTGCAAATAATGGGGTTGCATGCTGCACATTATATAATAAAGCTGATTACATGATTACATCGAAGGAATTAGAGGATCTTCAACCTTGGATTTTGACTCAGTTCAAAAATATAAAAGTTAAAACTAAATTTCAAACCTGTTTCGAGCACCCAGGCTGAACAAATTCAAACGCTGTCAACAGTATAAAACTAGTTTATCCCCAGGCTTGAAAATGCTTCATGTAATCGGCACATACTATAGAGTTATTATATAAATTTGGCCAAATTTGAATAAATGAACTTTCAAACAATCTCAAAGCCCCAAACTGCTCTCGAATACATAATTCCCATTATAGACTAATTTTAAAACTAGGCAAGGAGATGCAAATAAATCACCACAGCTAGAAAGAGCATACT
This sequence comes from Paramuricea clavata, assembly GCA_902702795.2. Lineage (NCBI taxonomy): Eukaryota > Metazoa > Cnidaria > Anthozoa > Malacalcyonacea > Plexauridae > Paramuricea > Paramuricea clavata. Next base: position 4,929 of record CACRXK020010952.1, on the reverse strand, counting down.
AAAATGGGTAACATTGCAAAGCTTGGTTGCGAAATGTTGTAAAATGCGGAAAATATAGCAAATTTTGTATACTTTTGTATTGCGTGCGTTAATTGCTACCACATTTGGGCCGAAAATTAGCAATTTCCGCACGCAATACAAAAGTATACAAAATTTGCGAACTTTGCAAGGCTATGTGTTCCGCATTTTACAACATTTCGCAACTAAACTTTGCAATTTTACTCATTTTAGTATGCTCTTTCTAGCTGTCGTGATTTATTTGCATCTCCTTGCCTAGTTTTAAAATTACTCTATAATGGGGATTTGTCTATTATTGTGTGAACACACGCATGCCGTGAAGTGGCCTTCTGTTCTTATTCCCCAAAATCTGAAATACCCAACGCGAACATCGTTGGAAGCTACTAGTCTATAAATTTTGTGTATCTTGTCCAAATCTTTGTCATCCAGAGGCCAGTTTAATATCTTCAAGATAGCGACAAACGTCTATTTAATAGCCCTTCCGATAAGCATGTTCGCTTTCAATTCTGCATGTATTGACAGTGTTGTAAAGGCAGTCGAGCACTTCTCCCCTTGGGTTTCAGCCTCCTTTAATCATGCATCTTATTCATCGTATTCTAACGCTTTATCGTGGCAACAAAACAATTCAATATCTTTTGGCTTCAATGTGCAATGCGCCAAGCATTTTCGACCTCAAACACATTACACATCGTGATTTCCTCGTCAGACGATTCACTCTGTTCTTCGGAGTCGCTCTCGTCACCGCTATCGCTTGTTTGTAAGCCCAGTTTAGGTTGAAATTGATAAGGTAATACCTTATCTACTTGATATCGTGGATATTTTCCATCCGAGTAATCAAAAAGCGCCAAATTTCTCACTAGAAGTACGAAGTCGCAATATGCGCCTAATAAAATATATTTGTTGTTTTGATTCTACCCTGCTCTTGACGTCACACAGGTCATGTGACCCAAAAGATAATTTTTTTGAAAATCGATCCAAGATGGCGGACGTACTGAATATTTACGGTGAAATAACTCGAGAACAAAACATTTTTGATAAAAACTAATGGCATATTCGTAATCAGGGGGTCCAGTTTTACCAATATCAGGAATAAAAAAATTTATTGCCATTGTCCTTTAAGCAGCATTTATACAAAAAGGTATTTTTACATTACATTAAGTTTATATTGAATATAGCTACTTTAGACATCAATTGGATGTACATTTACATCACAAACCATATCAGTACAGTAGATGTATTCAGTAAGTACGTAATGCAGTGTAAAAAGACTTTTAGAGGTGTTAGTTTACGCTCGTAGTGTAGATTAACACCAGTTGGTGTCCACACAGCTGCAAGGTGCTTTACACCAAAACAGCGTAAAAATATCTTCGGAAATGTTATTTTACGCTCGTAGTGTAGATTTACACGAAATCGGTGTCCACACAGCTGCAACCTATTTACACCAAAACAGTGTAAAAATATCTTCGGAGTTGTTACTTTACGCTCGTAGTGTAGATTTACACCAAATCGGTGTTCACACAGCTGCAAGCTATTTACACCAAAAGAGTGTGAAAAGATCTTCGGAGGTGTCATTTTACGCTCGTAGTGTAGATTTACACCAAATCGGTGTCCACACAGCTGCAAGCTATTTACACCAAAAGAGTGTGAAAAGATCTTCGGAGGTGTCATTTTACGCTCGTAGTGTAGATTTACACCAAATCGGTGTCCACACAGCTGCAAGCTATTTACACCAAAAGAGTGTGAAAAGATCTTCGGAGGTGTTATTTTACGCTTGTAGTGTAGATTTACACCAAATCGGTGTCCACACAGCTGCAAGCTATTTACACCAAAAGAGTGTAAAAAGATCTTCGGAGGTGTCATTTTACGCTCGTAGTGTAGATTTACACCAAATCGGTGTCCACACAGCTGCAAGCTATTTACACCAAAAGAGTGTGAAAAGATCTTCTGAGGTGTTATTGTACACTCGTAGTGTAGATTTACACCAATTCGGTGTTCACACAGCTGCATCTTTTTAACACTGAAAAGGTGTATTTTAACACCAAAATGAGTGTAAGTAAACACTAAATCGGTGTCCACACAGCTGCAAGAATTTACACCGATTTCGGTGTTGTGGTAACACTCCCAGATTTACAGTGTATCTTGCTTTGGCAAATGGTATAACATCTAATCAAGCCAAGTTGTGCTCATTATCCATTCAAGCAATGAAACTATTGAACCAGAATTATAAGAGCAACCTGTTATATAAATTTGCCCATACCAGCCTTAGATATATATTTTAGTATGCACACATGTACATAGTTCCACTTATGCATGCACTGTGTTGGTAATTTTGTTCTTTTCAGGCTACACCCACATGCACACATGTAGATAGTTATGCATGAATCATGTGGGTAAAGTTCTTCTCAGGTTATACAAGAAGCTGGAATAATCTGTACTTTGCCATAAGACTCTAGACACTCTAAGCAGGTACAGTATATACATATTATTATATGTCTCGAAGTGTCATATGTGGCATTACAGGCTCTCATTGTATGCGTATTGGTGACATGAAAATGTTAAACGAATCTTAAGTATTTACTTTATGTAGGGTGTATCAAAATAAACGCAATTCATCTTTTGTGCTTAATAACTTTCGAAATACTATTTCTAGTTAAACGCTTTTTGGCTTACTTCAAAGCCTGCTCTTTTCTCTTTCAAACAAACTATTATCCTTGTCTCCAATGCTAGTAATAATTGCACAGGAAAAGATTTAGTAAAACCTATCATTTTTAGTTGCTGTTTATTTATGCAAGTTTACTATGTTATTGTTTAGTCGGTTTAAATGTTAGAATTTTCTTCTTTAAACTTTAATGTTGTCGTCACTACATCTGGAAAACCACGTAAGAACAAATTAAAAGTATTTTAAAAGAAACCAGGTTGTTTGAAAATCCTAAACGAATGCTAAAAATCGTCAAAACATTCTGGTGTCTGAGCCAGAATGTCATCGAATTGCGATGTAATGTAAACAGAAATTATAGCAAGTTGATGTCAGTCAGCTTAGATGATCCAAGCCAAAATTATATCGCATTTGAAGTTTCAAACTGAGTTAAAAATAGTGGAAGAAAAGCCGTAATTATACTTATTGTTACAATCCATTTAATAAAATGCAACATTTTTTTGTTTTAATGAAAAAATCAGTTATTTTCATGAGAACGTTTAGTTATTCCATCTCAATTTTTTTAATCTCCAATCGCAATAACGTAAAGTATTATTACCCGCGAACCAATGAGTCAAATTTAAGAAACAACCCACTGTTAGAAAGCGGAATGGCTACGCTTTAAAATGAATGTAAACTTTAATGTTTTCGTCTATTATTTGTTTAGCAATTTACATTTCAGTCGAGGATTGCGCTTTTTTTTATACACCCTGTATATTGTAACATTTGAATAAAGCATTTTATTAACATCAATTGTGTATGACCATTGCATTATGACCAATAATTTTCAGGAATGGATTTACTGAGGGGGGTGGTGCACCCCAACTTAGCTCTGGGCAGAGGGTATACAGGGGTGTGTGCTATTTTCATGATAAAGCAAAACAAATTAGAGACAGAATGAGTAATTTGAGTAATAACATGATGATAAGCGAACTGTTAACAAGAATTACAATTGGAATACAGTAGTCAAGCAAGACTTTGCAGTAGTCAAGTAAGTTGATGGGTGGGCGGCGCACACGACCGTCACAACTCGGCACCAGAGCTGACAGGCACCCCCTACCACATCATGCTAGATCCATCCGTGCTAAATATACAACAGTTAGGCTATACCAAAGGTGGACTATAAGATAAAGTAGGGATCGATAACTGCAGTAACCAAACACAGCGAATTGAGTTTGAAAACATTTATTTATTTGAAAAAGAAATTGTAAAATTATAGTATCAAATATTTACCTGAAATAATAAAAGATGTATTAATAGGAGTAAATTTATATGGAAATCTCAACTAAAAATGTCTTGCTCATGTTCTACTTTAAATTCCAACTTGAGATTTTTTGATCTTCTATCTTTTTGACTATCACAAGAGCCTGTTGATATCTTTGTTCTCGCCAGGAACCAACTACAACAAACTCCTCATGCAGGATACAATGTGTCTCCTCCACATTCCTTGTCTTCTCAGGATACAATGTCAGGGTTTGTAGCGGTCTTTGAAATCCTTGAAAGTCTTTAAGGTCTTTGAAAAGTCTTTGAATTGTGTGAAAAAGCGAAGAAGGTCTTTAAAAATCTTAAAATTCTTTAGTGATTATTTAATTATACGATTTTCTAGCTGATAAAATTGATTGAAGCAAGATTTTCGCAAATATCGACGAAAAGGTGCATTTTACGATGAGCTTTGACGGGACTAATTACCTGGTAAAAATGGTCCTTATACACTCACAATTTTCGACAGCTGATTGCTCTCAAAGATCTTTAAAGAGTCTTTGAAAATAGGTAGAAAAATCTTTGAAAGTCTTTGAATTTTTTTGGTCTTGGAGACTACGAACCCTGAATGTGTCTCCTCCACAATCCTTGTCCTCCAGAATCCTTGTCCCCATCATTCTCCCAATCAGAGCTTGAATCATTCACGTCTTTAGCATCACCAGTAGTCTGTTCCACACCCAGCAATTGGGTCAACTGCTGAATTTCGTCAATCTTTTCCATGTCTGCAACTCCACCTTCTGCACCAATACTTTCGACATCACCAGGCATCCCTTCACCATGAATTTTAACCAAACACATAGGATTTAATGGCTGCTTAATGTATATATATATATATATATATATATATATATATATATATATATATATATATATATATATATATATATATATATGTATATATGTATATGTATATGTATATGTATGTATATATGTATATGTATATGTATATGTATGTA
>CACRXK020010950.1:0-14943 GCA_902702795.2 Paramuricea clavata | reverse complement strand
CTTAGAGCGAGGAACTACCGATCTAACATCAGAAGATGTCCTCTAATGAATTGTAGGTTATCTATAGCAGGCCATCAGATCCAAAACTAGGTTGTCACCCGGGAACCCCAAGCACAAGAAAAAGTCCCTTTGGAGCCCTAACTTTATTTGTATTATACAAACTAAACTTGTACTAAACTAAACTTCTACTGGAAGTCTGGTAAGCCGTAAGGTCATCTCGTATTGGACCAATACGAGATGACCTTACGGCTTACCATGACTTCCAGTAGAAGTTTAGTTTAGTACAAGTTTAATTTGTATAATACAAATAAAGTTCGTTTAATTCAGTTAACATACAAAAAAAGTAGCATAAAGCCGTTGAACTGCAGCAATTGAAAGCAAAGAAAATATGAAGAGCTAAAGAGCTTAAACTAAAGCAAATTGTCTCAAATTTTGTACAGTAATTAAAAACCCAACAAATTTTCCATCTATTAATTAACTCAAAATATGATTCAAGCTTTTAAATTTCGTGCGCAAGCCATTTTTAGTTTGTTGGAAAAGACACCCACCCCCTGGTTCACAAAATTTGAGTTCGAGAATTTTTTCCATTATTCCACATTATAAGTACCCAAAGAAGCTATATACATCAATTTGATACACCCTGTATAGCTTCATGCTGTCAATAATGCAAAAATTTTGTAGAATATATCAGGGATGGGCCAGCATGATCTGGTGAGGGGGTGCTCTGCCAGCTTTGGTGCCGAGTTGTGTCGGTCATGTGTGCCGCCCGCTCATCAACTTGCTTTATTACTGCAAAGTCTTGCTTGACTACAGTATTTGAATTGTAATTGCTAGCGCTGTTCACACTTCGCTTATCATCATGTTATTACTCAAATTACTGTATCTAATTTTGTCTCTAATAATTTCTAGAATATATGCTGTGAAACCTAAGATCTTGTTCGCTTATTTGCGGCACACAGCTTGAAACTCATACCTTTTCTAACCCTAATTATTTCGATATGTATTAAATGAGGGTTAGATGAAGTTTAAACCAATCTGTTTATTTTACTAGTGATTTTTTTAACGTGGGCTCGGCAGTGGCGCCGTGACCGGGAGGAGGTGGGGGCATGCCCCCCTATTGTTATGATCCGACGGAAAATTGTCAATGTTGTCGGAATCTTCGTGGTGAAGCATCGGAAAAAGTGATACGGAAATCGGGAAAAGTGCTACGAAAGCAATTGTAATGTTATTGTCTGAAAAATTTTTTTACCAAAAAAGGGGGAGATTTAAAATGTTGTGGCCCGGAAAATGTTTTGGCCCCACCTGGGTTTTTGCCGGCCCCACCTGACCAAAAATCCTGGCTACGCCTCAGAGTCCACAAGTTTTCAATTGGCCTTTCTCACAAACGGGGGTACTGTCAGCCCTCGTGAAAGATTCTAGACAATTCAAACAACGAGAAAAGCGACTCTCAGTAATTGTTATTGTAGTGGATCATTTCTGGAAAAAACTATTCGATTGATAAGGATATAACAAAACCCATGCACTCTTTCATAAGAAAAGGATTCGATCTGTACAATTATTGAAAAATGCCACCTACACAGGACCGTAACGTGTTCAATTGATCAGGCTGGTGTCTCATGATCCAGCAAGCCAATCGTTATAGGGTCTGCTCAACATGATACATAGCCAAACAAGGTATTTTTTAATACCATTGACTGGTGGAGCAATGGAGCATTTGCCCCACTGGGCCCCTCCTCTGCCCCACCACTGAAGAAATTAAATGGCCTATTGCTCCAAAGCCAGGGCCCTATGACCTGTATTGAGTAAATGAGTTTAACATTAAAAAAAAAATAGAAACAAAATTTGTTGGTGAGCATACTTAAACTTAAGTTGTATTTGAATGTTTAGCGAGAAATTTATTACAAATTTCACCATTAAAACTTTGTTTTGAGAAGCCGAGATTTTTTTTTAAATGTTTTCTCAAAATGCAGGAAATGCTATTGCAGAGACCCAAATTTTAAAAATTTCCTTGGGGCATGGTCCGGCCCAGACCCCTAACTAACTCGTGCCTGCAGTACTCGGCTCACACCTTCGGAGATTGCATACTATCCTGGGGGGAGGGCAAAGGAAAATGGGCCCTTTGGCAGTTTTGCCCCACCACTGAAGAATCCTTAAAAAATGCACTGTGAACAGATGCTGGTCAACCGGTTATTCAGAATGAGAAAATGTATTTTCTTTATACAAAACTCCGTAATGAATTCCCTAATTTCGTCTTTGAATTTTGATCTGTGCAGGAAGCACAAAACTCGTGAGTCATGGTAAACAAGAAAACGTTTATAACCGGCGTATAAAATACCTCAAAGTATGTGAACATGACCCGGTTAGCACCTCGTTTTTAACACACTTTGCTCATTTATACGCCAATAACAAACGCTTTCTCGTTCTTCAAATATATCCGATAAAATATTATGTGACATTTTAACGTTGAATGCATTTACTTTACGAACAAGGTGATGACACTAGGTTGCAAATACATATTCATTGATACCGAGCTTTCTCATCTTTTAGATTTTGGCAGCATTGTGAACTTGAAATATATTGCTGGACAATATTTCGTGATGGCTTTACTTTTACAAGGTTTCGTGAACGGCCAGGAATACAGGCCAGGTGAAAGTAAGTGCCGAGTTAACAATAAATAATATCAGACCGTTTAGAAATTAACTTTACTGGATAACTCTATAGCAATTCTATAAATCGCTGTTCCGCCTGGTGACCACCCGTAATGGTCCAGACATCATGCAGTGGTTACTATGCAGGGAGAAACCTGAACTAACTTTATCCACACTGGATAGCTCCATCTCCCTAGAGGTCCAGTAAAGATAACACCACATGAACTTATGGTTAATTCTTGTCAACTGGACTCTGTAGCTCACTTGGTTAGAGCGCTGCACCAGAACAGCAGGAACGCAGGTTCGATTCCCACAAGAGGGATTATAGTCGCATTTTCCGCAGCTGCCCCTGGTTAGGTGTGAGAATTGTATATAATCTTGCCCTCGAATTTTCCATATATTTTATACCATCTACAAAAACCCTCAAACTGGAAGTATTCTTCTCACATGCGAGGTAAAATTATACAGACGACTCTATATGTTGCAGGAATCGAACCTAGCTAGACACATGTACTGACCACTGTCATCTATACTTCCAATATTGTGTAATGGTCAATCATGAGTAATGCAAAATGCCTCGGTAACAAATTTCTAAATTTTAATTTTTAGACTCAGATGATGGTTTGTATGAGGAAGTCGTGTCAATTTACAACGAAGATTTTACAACGCCTGAGTCAAGAGAACCGTACTTTATCAAAGTACACCGCTGCATCAAAGCTTGTTGGCACAATACCGTTGAAATGCCCATTGCTTTAACACAGAAAGAAATAGAAATTGTAGTAGCAAATTCAACAATCAAACAAAATTTTATAAATATGTCGTGTACGACCATATTTCGCCGTGTGTATGTCGTAATGTCACACAGCCGACTGAGATTAACAAGTTGCACAAGACTGATCTTGTTTCTAACGAAGGTAAGCATTTATTCCAACCATGACCTATCGAAGGGGAGATGGCTGTGAAACTTATTAGAATAACAATAAATATTGTTCTTCACCGTCACGTGTGTATTGTATTTCTGCCTAATCCACCAATAGCAATTTCCAGTTTCCCCATTGTTCGAGTCACGGATAGGTGACTTTCCTAAAACATTGCTATTGGTTAGTTGGGTAAAAATACAATACACATGTGACGGTGAAGGACCAGATTTATGAATAAACGTTGACCAACATAGATAATGAGTTATATTGTTATTATAATGAGTTTCACAGCCATCTCCCCTTCGATAGGCTAAGTTCCAACTAATTGCAGTTAGTTTGTTACCGTCATCAACCTTGTAACAAAATGATAACAACTTGTTCAAGACTTATTACAACTGGGAACAAGCAGTGCGAACACCTCCTGATATCGGCTTCACAACAACATTGTTACAACGTGTAATAAATAAAATATAATATATATTAACCTGGCAGAGAAGTGAACTATAAATCTGGTTCTATTTAGTGAACGAAACTGAATTCAAGGCAAAACTACCTAACAATCCAGAGAATCTGAGAAATTGCAGCCCATCATCATTCTGTAGCAAGCCTCAACCGCGCCATAAGCTTAATCCCTATAGAGGACTGACCGCGATTGTTCCAGATCAGCGGTATTTCTTCTTTAATCAATGCTTGCCTGGCTGTATTGCTACCACAAAGAATAAGGACATGAAAACGACGCCGTTCTCGGGCACCGATAAATATATATCGATCAAAACCGATACGGATTGTTGGCCGTATACAAAGCCAACCCAACGACAATCTCAAAAACAATCAAAAGTGGCGAAGCTCAGCCTGAACACAACGTATCCGTCATCTTTAAGACTAAAGGGACGTAGGATTCAGGTAAACACCATGTTTTAGAATGTGAATACGCTCCTTTTCAAAAAAAATAGTAAAAACCTGTTCCTGGTTGATATCGAGATGCTTGAACAAAATTGCATGCTACACACTGAGAACAAGTTGTCCACAATATTGTTCAGGCATTGTTACAACTGAGCAATGATGTAACAACATTGTTACAACTGACCAATGATGTAACAACATTGTTACAACTGACCAATGATGTTACAACATTGTTACAACTGACCAATGATGTAACAACATTGTTACAACTGACCAATGATGTAACAACATTGTTCACAATGTTGTGGGTGAAGCAAGTTGGAGTTCTCCTTGTATTAGTTTCAGGAATGAAATTGTATCCCTATCAATCCCCAGGTTTCCTATTATTGACACTACCTACACTGGAACAGACAGTTCAACCTTAGAGGTGAACCTAGAACAACCTTAGGAACAACCTTAGAGGTGAAGTTCGACCTTAGAGGTGAAAGGCAAGTGCGCTAACCACTTCGGTGGCGAAGTGGTTAGCGCACTTGCCTTTCACCTCTAAGGTCGCAGGTTCGAATCTCAATGAGGACTTCTCATTGTGACTCGAACCCAGTCCTAATGTGAAAAGAATAAGTCAACGCTCTGCCGAAAGAGGTGGGTTTTCTCCGGGTGCTCCGTGTTTCCTCCCACAGGGAAAGTTGACAGGGTGGGTTAGGCACATAAGGTCTGGAGGCAGATCATTAATGACGTATGGACTAATAGCGGCTGCTCACGCGCCATTTGTAAGCTCAAAGTCTACCTCGGTCTGCTTCACGTCAGTCCGTTTGATCTATCTAATCATAATGTAAAACTACTGCAATTTAGTGTATGCTGCCATAGAAGTTCAAATAAACTATCTATCTTACTTCAGAAATTTAGTTTGTTATCAAAAATATATTTTACTAATCAAAGATCAATCCCTTTTTAGAGCCGCAAAACGAGTAGCCTAAGGTGTAGACCCCAGCAGAAACACGTTTCGTGAGGGGTCTACGAATAAACGAAGAAAAGCTTGCCCGGCGTACGTCATATCCGTTTTACGTTTTGGGTAAATTAACTCCAATTTATTCAAATTTCTGAAGCGTGTAGTGCAAAGAATAATGGTATTAACTCTTCAAGGGCCTCGACGTACAGGGTGAAATTACGCTAGCGATGTGCACGTACAAAAAGTAGAACCAGGGTCTCGTACTTCAAGATAAGATCCCAGAAGAGAAACGTCGGGCTCCTTGTTTTTCTCTGGTCCTCCCATGTAGCCATTGTAGTGTCATCAGCGCACGTCGAAAATGCCTCTTTCTTTAGCATATGCGATGCAGGGCAAGAGATGTAATCTGGTGAGCATGCCTGAAATTTAAAAGCATACAGTTACGGTTTCATAACAATAAAAGCAACTCTCACTGGCTGAGAAAACAACTAGTTATATGAACAGGAATTCAAACATACCTTGTTCTTGTTAGATGTGATGCCTTCAGGAATGAATCTGCCACACCAGACGAGGCCACGTCAGCTTCTGTCAAGGCGGTGGTCCATCCTGACCCATCTAGCAAGTCGCCAACTACACTCCATAGTGCCATCTCAACGTGGAGACCACCCATCATCGCAACGAATGCCTGCTCTCCGTGTGACGTCGGCCACTTCCACTGCACCATCTTCACCAAGGCAAATAGAGGTTGGTCTACAGTAATGACTGGGACCTGGCCCGGGTTCAGAAAGGTTGTCGCCTGTCGTATTACGTCCATCCCATGCTTTATCATTGCTGGCGTTGCTGCCTTCTCGTAAAAAATGGGTAACAGTGCAGTTAATGCTGGTGGGTCTTTTTCGACTTGCTTTGCCGAGTGAAAGGCTGCCCACGTCAACTTGTCATCAGCAACAACGTTTTCTTTGTCAAATTTAACAAGGGTCTCCTCCATCCATCGTTTTTCTTCTCCTTTCTCAAAGTTCAAAGACAACCCTGTTTCTTTCGTGATTCTTGCTGGTATTACAGAACTGTTGGTGCTTAGCTCGACGGGGTGGACAACGGCGTACTCTTCTGGTAGTGAGTGTCCTGATCCATGTGATGGTAAGCGGATCGGATCTCTGAGTTCCCCATGATTTCCAGCCGTTGGGAGCTGAAAGAGGCTGATGCCAGTGCCATGAAATGATGATGTAGCGGTTGTCGAGCTCGGATTATGATCAAGGTTATCCAGCGCTCCTATCGTGAACAGTCCCTTTCTCAAACTAGCAGGTACTACACATCCATCAGCAACAAATCGCTCGCTTATGGAGCTGGCAAGGGATTCCTCTATCTCCATGATCCTTTGGTATGAGACCGACAGCCCCAGCTCATAAAGCTTCATTATTAGCGCCTTGCTTCTTGTTGTTGCGTGTATGTTAAGTCCGATGTATAATGGGAGTGGTGGTTCGCGGGACTTGGTATGTCGTGTCTGGCCAGTTGTTGACCTTCCTCTTCGTTCCTTTGCATTGAAAATTATCGTCTGGCACACAGTTAAACATGGCTGGGAATCTTGTGCTTCAGTGTTCTCAATGTCCAAGCCACTCAGGATCATATAAATGAGCGACTTCAGACTTGCTGGGGTGGACGTTTCTTGACAACCTGTAGTAAAATTGCCAGAAAAGTTGAAGCCTTTATTCTTAAATATGTCCCTTCTTACAATTGCGGACGCCTTGGCCAGTATCGTGGCGTCCTCAGAGAAGTCCCTTTTCTTGATTGCATCTTTAACCATACCCTGTAATGCTTTCGTGAAAATTATGACAAGATTTTTCCCATCATTTTGCTCTTGTGCATCAGGAAACTGATCTAACATTGAATTCTTCAGTCGAGTTTTATTTACAGTCTTATAAACGCCCAAAGCTTCAAGGCGACTTATATTAAGTGAATGCAATTCAGATAGCTTAAAAAGAAGCTTGTTCTCCTCGACAGAGTTCTCAATATACTCAACCAACTCAATGAATGCTTGAGACTCCATAATCTTCTCGTCCTCTTTTTCACAAGATTCTTGTCGTTTTTTAGTGAGTTTACTTCTATACCGATTTCTTAGGTCAGTCAAACATTTAAGGTGATATTTGGCCTCAGCAACTATGAGATCAACTCCTGAGATCTTTGGCGTTAGCGTAGCATCGTTAATTTCAGTAATCATGCGACGGATATTCTGGTCGGTCGAAAAAGTGGTGACTTCATGTAGCTGGCCCCCCTTACCACACAAAATGCAGTCCTCCTTATTGTGTGTTAGTGATTTTCGTCGATTCTTTACTGCCGGAGCTTTCTCCTCCTCTTCTGGTTGGCCTTCTTCCTTCTCCCTTTTCCTACATACTCTTTCTTTGGCTTTTTGTAGCTTCGACAAATTGAATTTCAAATAGCAAGACTTGTGCCATGACGCCTCATTTTTAATTAAAACATCAGTGTCTATATCAAGAGCGAAGGGAACATTGACTGGCAGAGCACCTAGTGAGCTAAACTCAAGAACATTCTGAAGAAAAGAGGCATAGACTGATATGGGGTCATAACATGGACCACATGCTCTAAGAGGACATCTTAAATCTTCTGTTGTGGTTGTTTGGCATATGATACATCGACTCCAAGATATTTCCATTTCCGATTCTGAAACGGTTATATTTTCGATTAATTTTAGCAAATTACACAGAAAAAGCAACTTAAAATTGAAAGAAAAATTGTTAAACCAAACTTTTATATATATTGCAATATAAAATTAACAGGATTATCGCCTTTCAATAGCGAAATACTTACAGTTTTTGTAGATACGCCTGGTAGCCGCCATCTTGGATTTAGCCAATGGCCGAGTGGGACTGGGCAGCAGTATTTCAAAGAGAGGCCGAAAAGTGGCTTTTTTGTTAAGATTCGGGGTTGTAATCGACAGTCATGACAGATAATGCATTTTAATGGGTAGATAGCTTTTTCAAAATGTATTTAAAACGTTTTTATATATTTGATAAATATATTTAAAATAAGTACCACAGGGAGCCCAATTCGTGAAATTTGAAAAAAGTAAATCCTCCGTATTTCCCCTCAATGGAATATTTACGTTGGGCTCCCCCTCTAACATTGATAGTACTACCATAAGCTACAACTATGCCAAGTTTGGTGCTTTTGTCAGCTCTGTAACGATCAAGACCCTAAGAGACCTGACTACGAGAGATGATACAAGTATAAACAATGGTGAATCTTGTAACAAACCTGCAACAGACTTGTAGCAATGCTGTTCCAACAACTTGTCAACAGGATGTGTTCGCACTCGATCTGCTTGCTCCCAGCTTGTTGACAAGTTGTCAATGGCTTGTTGAAAACTTGCTACAAGGTTGTTGAGCTCAACAGACTTGTTACAAGTTGTTCCAGCAATGTTATCGTCCTGCAATGGACGATTTCAGCTGTAGACTAAATTTTGATCTGGGCAAGAAGAACAAAATCCATCACCACAACTAGAAAGAGTATGTTGAAATTACCAAAATCGCAAAGTTTGGTTGCGAAATGTGGTAAAATGAGGAAAATATACTGTAGCCCAACGAAATTTGCAAATTTTGTATTAATTGATATTACGCGCGGGAAAGTGTACCACATTTGGGCGGAAAGTGGTACATTTTCCCGTGCGTACTACAAATTAATACAAAATTTGCAAATTTCGCAGGGCTATAGCCTATATATTTCCGCATTTTACAACATTTCGCAACCAAACTTTGCATTTTTACTAATTTTAACATGCTCTTTCTAGCTGTGGTGATGGATTTTGTTCTTCTTGCTTAGATCAAAATGTATATAGTCTATAGCTGGAATTGCCTATTCATCAATTTGTCAAGATGCTGTGAGTGACAAACTTGGAAATGTGTAACTGTTTATAGAAAGGCAGAGGATATCTACCAGATAGATACGACGGATTCTTCAGTGTAAATATATAAACGACTATATTTCACATGTACTGTTAAAAGAATTGATATATCTTTACAATCAGTAAAGATTGATTTACATACAGCACACAAAAATGACAATATTCCATACATGTACTAATTTCTCCTTTATCGTACTCTTTTTTCAATTTTTAATATTGCAATATTTTCAATAAAAAAATAAAAAATAATGTAATAGAATGTTGATATATCTCTACAGTCAGTAAAGACTGATTTACATACAGCACACAAAAGACAAGATAGATCGATGCAGAAAGAAAGAAAGTGCCACAACAAGAGATTTTTTAAGAAAGTGCTACAACAAGAGATTCAACACAACTCTGAGGATGCATGCTATGAGGAAGATTGCAGTAAACTTGATAATAACCTTCCTGACACAAACACTGAGTTGAACGATGAACTTGCTGAGAGACGGTGTATCCTGCCGGCGAGGGACAGAAGACCTATCAATAGATATGGTTACAACATATATAATGCTTAGTAGTTTTAATAATTCGATTTTGACATTTGACATTGACATTTCGTTAGGACTACCGTGACAATTCAAAGTAAGGGAGGGATGCAGTGATCGCATGATATACATGTGGTACAATCATATTTATATATAGTTTTAGGGTGTGTTCTCATGAGTGATATTTTTGGGCGTTAAGGGTTCAGACACACCGGACGTAGCCTGCGTAACAGGCGTTTAGTGCGGGCGGGAGAAGACACCCTCTCTTCTCCCGCCCGCACTATATTACGCCTGCTACGCAGCAAAGAACTCGTGTGATACTGTAAATTCATGTTTTACTGTCGTAGAAAATAAGAGTAAATTACGTTTTAATTTAATTTTTTTGTCTCGTTCGAGAGTTTCTCATATTCATGAGGTATTGCGCATATGCCGGTGTATGAAACTTAAACTACTGCATCAAGCTTCATTGCGTCATTTCAAAGTGCGCTGTGCGTCAAACTGGGCGTATTGCTGAGTAACTACATAACGTCATTTTCTATATAAAGGAAAAGATGACGACTCAACCGCCTCTAAATATGATGTATTGTAGTAAATCGTTAAAAAAACGATAAGAATTACAAGTTTACTCAGTCTTATATGTGTGCAAGTGAAAAAAAGTATAAAAGATTTTAATTTAAAAGCCATGCTTAGAGCGAGGAACTACCGATCTAATATCAGAAGATGTCCTCTAATGAATTGTAAGACATCTATAGTAGGCCATCAGATCCAAAACTAGGTTGTCACCCGGGAACCCCAGGCACAAGAAAAAGTCCCTTTGGAGCCCTGAACTGCTTATTCACATATTACGTATATGCCATAAGGTTAATCACTTTATTTTTGCACTTTAAAAGATCAACATCAGTGAAACGTAAAATAAAATATTACTCAAAGAACGACCAATTGGAAATATTGTAAAATTTAAATAACAGCTGAAACTGAACAATTGTCAATAAGCAATGAAACAATTATTACTTCTAACTATGTATCATACTGAATCAATATCTTGGCTGTATAAGAGTTATTCTTAATATCTGACTGACCAATATTACTTTGTCAAAAAGCATATGAGAGGCAAAACTGGTGTACGCATATCTAGCAAAACATCCAGGGCGCATAAGAAAAGACAATCCAACTTTAGCATGTTCGCGTGCGTAGCCTATATACTAGGTTTTGAGTTTATCAAACTAAACATTTTCACAGTAGCAAAATTCAGTATTTTAGCTGTCCATGAACTTTTATTTGTCACTTCTGCATTAAACGTATTGTTTGGCAAGATGTATCACTGATTAGTTGCTTTTCCTTTTGTTAAATGTTGTTTTAACGCTGCACAAAGGTGGACATGCAAATGTGATTTTGATTGGCAATATTTAATTGGCTCGTATTGGGTTAATTTTGCTTGAAATGACATGGGCCGAAAAGATGTTATTCAAGAGTTAAAATTCCAATCCGCTCCAATCTATATTAACATGAAAAAATTAAGTCTGTGTACTCAATATACATATATATATATATATATATATATATATATATATATATATATATATATATATATATATATATATATATATATATATATATATATATATATAGATATCGCTCTATGGCCTTTAGGTCATATTGAGCGCTCTACAGGATGAGCCATGCCGCTTACGCATTGCGCACGCTCACTGCTTGCAGTTTGAGCGCTCTGGCATGGTTTTGATGTCCCACAATCGTGAGGCATCAAAGGTAACTGTAAATAGCAGTTACTTTCATCCTGCTCATCAGCACTACACTGATGAGGCCCATAAGGCCGAAACGGTACCGTCTGTAGTTATATACCTTATAGTTATATATGTAGTTATATACCCTTATACGCCTGCTCACTGCATTTCACAGTTTAAAAACGGTGATAAAGCACGTAAGTAAAGACATTATATAGTGCCCTTCAAAGGAAAGGCAAACAACGGCAACTGTGGACAGCTGTTTCGCCCTTTTCGGGACTCGTCAGCACAGTGCACCGATTATGAGATTCCACATCCGATGAATATATGTACTATAGAAGACAAGGTGGTGGATGTGGGTCCGGAAATACACTCGCCCTCCAAGACCCCCACTGCACTTAAAAAACTCATTAATAATTCAGGAGAAAAATACGAAAGAAATAAATGTTTAAATTAATCAATGTTTGTAAATCGGATAAAGATTTGTCCTGATTTAAATCGATCTACAATAAATCAGAATCCAGTTAATATTAGTACTCCTTTTATAAACCTACCACACCCATTTCCATTGTTCTCGGTCGGTTTTGGTTTTCGACTAAAGACCAGGTTCTGCAGGCTGAACTGAAAATGTAAGACCTGATATGGGTCTTACATTTGAATGTAAGACCTGTACCACATCAGCGCATCAACGAAAGACCTCCCATTCGGTTTTTATCCTGTATGTAAACAATGGCGTTCAACATTTGCGTATGCAAATTACCAATGGAGAGTAACCATCTCAAATCTCATTGCTATTCCTATAGTTAAACTTGGCCCAACTGCTCCTAAAATTGTCCCGAAATGCCTGGTAATTAACGCCCGGTCCTTGGCTAAGCCTGATGCCGCACCAGCTCTTTATGCTGAACTCCATTAAAAAAAAAGGTTGACATTTGTTTTGTTCCTGTAACCTGGCTAAATATAAATATACCTTCCCACATACATTACTACGAAAAGACAACTCTGATCTACGTGCTTGGGGAGGTGTCGCCATAATTTGTAGGAATGATTGTAAACTTTAAACTTCAGCTTTGAATTTCTCGGCTTAGACAATGTTTATTTTTAAAATTACTTCGCCAATGAACTCATAAGATGGGCCGTTTTTAAGCACGTTAAAACATTCGCATCCGATCTTTATCTGATATAGAAACTCTCGCCTTCGGCTCGTGTTTGTATATCAGATAAAGATCGCCTGCTCGTGCATGTTTTAACTAGTGCTAAAAGATTTGCAGAAAAACGATAACTTGATTGTTAAACCAGTAGCCTAATTAAGTGGGGCCATTGTCATCTGGCCAAGAGATGACTACATACGCGAGGCCTCTAACACATTGCTAATTACAATCATATTTCAACAAATCCCACCCATGAACTAATAACTAGAATACAACAATTTGTGCATAACAACTATATAAATTAGGTCATTTTGATTACACTATACATTTCAATTATTAATGCCCCCCACACCAACTAAAACTCCCACCCTATATCTACTACCTAAAATTCATAAAGCTGGCAACCCCGGTAGACCTATCATCTCTAGATGTGATGGCCCCAATGTCAGATTATCGAAATATGCATACCACTCTCTCAAACCCTTAGTAAACAATATCCCCTCATTTGATAAAGATTCAGCAGACTTCCTAAGACGTATATTCAAACTTAACAATAATCTTCCCACTTGTAACCTCAACAATAATCTTCTCACAATATAGATGTTAGATCTCTATACACTAACACCCCGTATGATGAAGGCATCACCGCATCAATCGAATACCTTCAAAGATTTAATAGCGAGGCTAACACTGATTTTCTACAGGAAATATCAACACTTATACTTCATAATTTATTCTATTATATTATTATCTATTTTTATATATTATTATTGGGTTCTCCCCTAGCTCATATTCCAATCTTTTCATGGGTCAATTAGAACACAACATGCTAAAGGATTGCCCCTGTAGGATTGATTCCACTTGAGTGTATTAGATTCATCGATGACATCTTTGCAATATGGACAATGTCATATGGAATTGATAAACAAAGGAGTTCCTACAATATATTAACAACTTCAATCTCACTATTAAATTCGAATTTGAGTACTCCAATGAAAGCGTTTATTTTCTTGACACAATAGGTACTTATATATATTAACAATCTTAACCAACTGGAATCTGGCCTTTTTATTAAACCTACAAATGAAGAATCACCCTAACAACTGCAAAACTAGCATTATATATATAGCCAAGCCCTCACATACATACAATTGGCTAATTACTAACCGTAACAGATTAAGTGAACGCCTTCAAGACCTACGTGTTAATTTAATTAATTATTAGGGGCTATATTCGCAAGAAGTTACTCTGTTGGTTCTACCAGATTTAAGTGCGGCCTTCGATACTGTTAATCACAACATTTAATCGATCGTCTTAACCCCCAAGGCAAAGCTCTGGATTGGTTCAAGTTGTATTTGAACAACAGGAGTCAACAATTAGTTTCTATTGATGGAACACTTTCCAAGCCAAGGGGTAAATTACTCTGAAAATCTTCGTACACATCATCAAAAATATCAAAAAATCTTTGGACATTATTGGACATGGTTGTTTAAATCACAACATTTAATCGATCGTCTTAACCCCCAAGGCAAAGCTCTGGATTGGTTCAAGTTGTATTTGAACAACAGGAGTCAACAATTAGTTTCTATTGATGGAACACTTTCCAAGCCAAGGGGTAAATTACTCTGAAAATCTTCGTACACATCATCAAAAATATCAAAAAATCTTTGGACATTATTGGACATGGTTGTTTAAATCACAACATTTAATCGATCGTCTTAACCCCCAAGGCAAAGCTCTGGATTGGTTCAAGTTGTATTTGAACAACAGGAGTCAACAATTAGTTTCTATTGATGGAACACTTTCCAAGCCAAGGGGTAAATTACTCTGAAAATCTTCGTACACATCATCAAAAATATCAAAAAATCTTTGGACATTATTGGACATGGTTGTTTAAATCACAACATTTAATCGATCGTCTTAACCCCCAAGGCAAAGCTCTGGATTGGTTCAAGTTGTATTTGAACAACAGGAGTCAACAATTAGTTTCTATTGATGGAACACTTTCCAAGCCAAGGGGTAAATTACTCTGAAAATCTTCGTACACATCATCAAAAATATCAAAAAATCTTTGGACATTATTGGACATGGTTGTTTAAATCACAACATTTAATCGATCGTCTTAACCCCCAAGGCAAAGCTCTGGATTGGTTCAAGTTGTATTTGAACAACAGGAGTCAACAATTAGTTTCTATT
>CACRXK020010949.1:0-16975 GCA_902702795.2 Paramuricea clavata | reverse complement strand
GGATCCACCCCTGACTTAATTAACATTAACTTAATAAAGGTTTATACTTTTATATGTTATCACCATCATAGACAGATTTTCAAATTTTGCTTGGGGTGTTGGGGTGTGGGTGTGCAGAAAAATTCAGGGGTCGAAAGTGAGCGAGGAGCACGTAGTGTGCTGAGTAAGATGCAGCAGATTCTGAGGGTACAGTCACTAGTGGAGACAGAGTTGGGATAAGGTTGGGGCAACGTCCTCAGGATATTTTGAGATTATTGGCCTTGTTTTTACTCTATATTTTTAGTTCAAAATTCTTGTTCAATTATACTGCTGTCATTTAATCAAACCAGCATCTAAATTTCTGTGGTGGGAAAACTTTATGAGGTGGTGAAAATATTTTTGGGGGTGCACACCACCCCCCAGAAAATCCATCAATGATTGCTATCAGATGATTAAGTTATTATGGTATTAATATTATGACTTCGCTTTTGGCTATTCTGCATTTTAATGCCTTGTCCGATGTTTTGTGATATCTATAACCAATAATTCCTGCAAGATAAAAGACAACAGTCATATTACACTAATATTATTACACATTTTTCCACCTGAAAAACAGCATTTATTACCAAAAATTGTGGATGCATGCTTCTTTTCATCCACAAAACTGCATAATTATACACTTAATAAAGTTCCTTTTACATAGTACTGAAATGGCAAATCATTATCCACTAGTTTAATCACAGTTTCTCTGTAACCAATTTCATGAAAGTCAAGACAATCACAGGGAAAGATAACAATTTGTTCAAGAGAGAGGAAGGATCCACAGTTAGGTTTACTAATTAATACAAATATTCTTGTTGTAGTTCTTTGTGTATTCCACTCTGTTGTGGAAATACATGTATGGTTTGAACATTGAGTCATATTCCAGAAAAATCCACACTCCAACTATACATGGAGGAAATTTGCTGCCTGGAGGGGAAGAATCTACTCCTGAGAAAAGCAAAATACACTATAAATAGGACAGGGGCTTGCAACTTCACATTTCTTGTGTGGGGATGATGTGGATGTTTTCAGATAATTTTCAAAATCTTCTGGGTGAGCGTGCCCCCAGAACCGCTAATAGGCTCATGCCTTCGGCAGCTCCCTCACCGACTTACCCACCGATTTCTTAATGACGCCATTGATTGTTCCCCCACTTCTGTTTTACTGGCTATACCACTGCTCACAACATTAAATTTAACAGTTCCTTGAGCCTCTTAATACTTGTCACTTGATTATATGGCAAAATCTGATCAGTCAATTTATTGTATATGTGGGCCATTAACACTAACAGTCGTTAACAGTACACTACTATATGCTGATGTCATATAACAAGTGAATCCAGTGTAGTGGCCCTGGCCATTTTGCCCCACTCTTTGGCCTTAATCCTGGTCTATACTTAAGTGTATTTAAACCATAATCTGTGTAAGACACATCGCCAGGGCTAAAACAAAACAGTAAATCTTATGACCACAAATTTTACAAGGTTTTTTATGACTTTTATGTCCAATATTGAAATATTGCAGTTCATTTGACATGATGAGTGAAGTCAGTGAACGAGTGTTGAATTTTGACAAAATATTTTTATAATTTCGTACTATCCGTCCCATGAATCTTACCTGTGAAAAGAGTTACTCGTCCTTTATGTAAAGTAAATTGTTGCATCAGCAAGCGGAGCAAAACGGCACTTTAATTCCTTCCAAGTTGTAAAAAAAAACCCAGCAAAATACGAGAAAATATTATGCCAAAACCAGGGGGGTGAAAACGTCGTCTGAAGCTCAGGATCGCGGTTGATCAGTGGCAATTCTGTGAGAATTACGGACCAGTTGTCATGGAAATGGCGTGAGCAAACGTCAAAATCCACCATTTCTTTGGCTTCACTTCGTTGACTGAACGAAGTATAGGAGCAGGTCCTCCAGTTATTATACAGCTCAGTGGTGTAAATAGCCGGGAGAATTAGTATCCTCGCCCCGGGCTTACGCCCGGAACGGCGCTCCGCGCCGTTGGCTCGGGGATTATTTAAGACGACTACCGTATTTATTCGTTTGAGCGCCGCCCCCGATTGAGCGCCGCCCCCGAATGAGCGCCGCATTTGAGATCAAATTTTTTAAAGAGCGCCGCCCCCGAATGAGCGCCGCACTAAACAGTGTTAACAGTGTAAAAACTTTCCACCGTCAAAATGGGGACATTTAGTGACAAAGACATTTAAAACTTGTTTATTTTATTGTTAAAAATTGCGGTTGCCATAGAGTATTTTAATAAAACACAAAACAATAATTGTAAACATTGTAATTGAATTGTAAACATTGTAATTCTTTATGAAGAATTACAATGTTTACAATGTTCGGAGTGTCTATTGTTGTGTGTTTTATTGTTAAAATTTCTTGTTATAATTCACAAATAAAAGTTTTTTTAAAGAGCGCCGCCCCCGAATGAGCGCCGCATCTGAAGCTCTGAAAATTTAATTAAAGAGCGCCGCAAAAAAGTTTGTGCGGCGCACTTAATTAACTTAAATACCGACTAATTTTAATAAATTAAAATATTGCTTATTCAAATCACGCCAATGCTGATTGGTTGAGCGGCAAGATCAATTAAATTAAATCGTGGATGTAAATTAGTTGAGCTACTGTGGTTTAAATTTAAAGTGCAGACTTCAATTAATTCAACTTACCGCCTTCAGCTTTAATCACTGGGAGCCAAGAGTTAGTTAGACGGCCACGAGGGCCGAACGAACATGCCTTTTGGGAAGCATGGTTTTATTATATGTTTGTTTTTTTATCGATTAATACCTGCCAGTGAACTTATTGTACCGATTAGTATGTACTACGACTACTTTATCGTAGAGGTTTTCTTTTCCTTAGTTTACCTTTTGATGAATAGAGCACGTCAAGTATAGGTTAAACACCATTACCATTCCCCAACGTAAATCATCCGAATACGGACTTGGCATTTTACAAAATTCGCCACACTTAGTCGTTCCCACAACTACTGACACGCACTGTTAAATCCCACGCGAGTTGACGCATATAATATTAGTCACGTGTGTTCGATATTTACATCTTTAAATATATTTGCTCTGGACAACCTTATTGGCAATAACTGAAAAAACTGATATCACCTCACCCCGATTATGATAACCTGTTTATCATATTATCAGGGTCAGAATTTATTTTAAAAATAATCATTGCCTCAACGCAACAATTATACCTGATCATCTTGTCGAGGAGGCGGTGTGGCGACTATTTGTACTAGAAATGATTGGAAAATGCAGATAATGCCAAACTCGGACAATCTGCTTGAATGTTTATGGACAAAAATTGACACAAAAACTGACTCAAATGTCTTGATTATAATGAGAAAGACCTGATCGAATATTTTATAGACACATGCATGCGAACAAATACTGTCTGTTAAACCAAACTCTTTAGGATAATCATTGCGGGGGATATCAATAAATTAAATATTCGAAATCTGCTCAATCAGCTGTCGCTCATCCAACTTGTCAAAGTTCCCATGCACAAGGGGTCAAAATATACTTGATGTTTTCATTACGAATGCTCCTCACGATTGGAAAAAGTTAAAGCTAGTAGTGAAAAGCTTCGTAAAATCTGATCATGATATGGTAATAACCTATCCCCGAGATGTAATTAAAGCAGAAAGAAAAAACTCCTATTTTAGAGATGTAAGACAACTTAAGAAAATAAATATGTTATATGAATTACTGTAGGAACTGTAGACTAGAATATGACAACTAGGAATGGGCAAACTCCAGATGAAATGACGCTGAAATTTTATGAAATGATATAGCCGATATTTCAAAAGTGTTTCCCACTAATTACAGTTAGAACCTCTTCACGTGACCCACCGTTTATGTAACTCCTTGTAAAGCATTTTCTAAAGCAAAGGAAAAGACCTATACAGAAGGGCGATTCCGAATCTCACGTTCGTTTACAAGACCATGAGATCAACAAGCTAATTCGAGAGAACCAGTTAAATGCCGTCAAACAGGAGAACAAAAACCAGAAGACCGGATCAAAACGGCGGTGGTCCAATGTAAACAGCATTACAGGAAGAAACAATCGGAGTCGATCTATCAGTGCAGCCTTTGAGTCCTGGTGAGATAAATGTATACTTTCAAAGTATAAACTCAGTTCACGGCTCCAGAACCTGTTGAGATCCCTGATGGCACCAGGGTTCCTTCGCTCTCCATAAATACTATTCTACACCTGTTACAAAATCTAAAACGATCAGCGTCCGGGCCAGATGAGCTACCTTACTTGTTTTGGAAGGAATTTGCATTAGAGCTTGCTCCTACCATAACAAATATATTTAACACTTCATTGAAATTTAGCAAGGTTCCTAAAATGTGGTGCCAGAATCTATTTTAAACTCTCATAATCAACTAAGACCAATCTCATTAACCGACATTATAATGAGACTATTTGAGAGAAGTGTGTTCAAAACTGAGATAGAACATGTTATGACATTAGAAGTACCAGGGAATGAAAACAGAGATACATCCCAAGCCGAAGTGGACAATATACAAGTATGGTCTGAAAATAATCCAATGTCCTTAAATATGGAAAAGACGTATGAAATGATTGTTAGGAGAAATTTCTCTACGCTGTTGCCTGATTCTTTTCCATTTATTAAACGAAAGACGTGGTAAAGATTTTTTGAATTACATTACCAGATCTCCCTTCCAAGTGCGATTTGCATTTTGATGAAATGTTGAAAAAAGCCAGTGCAAGAATGTACATATAATGCGTGTCTGTAAATACTATGGTTTCCCAATCAAACAACTGGACATGCTGTTTAACACCTTAATTATGCCTATAATCACTTACGGCATAGAACTTTGGGAAGGCGTATATACTTCAATAAATACAGTACATTAGTCATCAAATAGACAAATTTATCAATCGCGCTCACAGAAATGGTTATACATATCGGAAAAATTGAATATTGAGAAGATAAGCATCAAAAAGAACAAGAAAATTGGGATAAAATAATACATAATAAAGATAATCCATTGCAGGAGCTTTTACCAGGTAAATTAAATAGACACCTTAGGCAATGGGACACGAGTTAGTTTGAGCTTCAATTAATATGAGAACAGAGCGATTTAAAATTTCTTGTAAATCGATGTTTGTTTAACTTTGTTTAACCAATTTTAACTTTTATCTTCTTAACATTGATTAATATTTTATCCATAACTGTATATATCTAGTTACTACGTTATAGATATCAATATCTTTTTACAATGTAAACTCGCACTGAGACGGGTGTCAGTCTTGAGTATCAATTATAGAGACTGTTATTATTATAACTTACCCTCACGAATTAATTCTTTTGGCGTGGTCACGGTTCGCGAAAATGATGACAATATTAATTTTTTAACGTAGCAGTTTGAACGCTACGGCGTACTAGAATGCTTAATGGATGCAAATTATAGTCGCCTTTGTCTTAGAGTATAGATCCTGTTGTTGATGAGCACGTTCTCGTTGCTGTTGTATTTGCCGAACTCTCTATATTGTCTGGGCAACGGAGGCAGCTGCCCGCATTGGCTCCGGCGCACCTGTTATGATATGAATGTTTGTGCTGTTCATCCTATACCATTGGCGGAAATAATACCCTCCAAAATATGAACAGTGGGTCATTTTGTGCCTTTATGGTCCAATAGTCATGGTTTGAACCAACATTGTGATAGGGGGAGGGTGGGAGTTACTATTTCTAGCAATCACGAACGTTTGTATTAACTAAAAATAAATGGCTGTACAAAATAGTAAGACAAGATAGTAAGACAATAGTAAGACGTTTTAAAAAAGTCTACGGATATTATTTGCATGATTGTACAAGTAAAGTTATATTTAGTACGCTACATCCTTCTTCGAGACTGTCAGTCGCCAGTTGGTCCGTACGCTAGGATTAAACTGCGCTTTAAAACGTTCAAAATAAAATATTTTTGGGCTTTTGGGCTCAAAATACCATCAAAATGAAGAGAGAAGTGAGACGAATGCACTGGTGTACGGCAGAAAAAAGAGAAAACCAAATGATACCAAAGTTATCAAGGATCAAACGTACTGCATTTTTTTATAATTAGTTTAATAATTTTGAGCGATTTGTCAACAATACAATTTCGCTTGATTTTCAAAGACAAAGGCCATAAATTGCTAGAATACTGTTGTTTAGTAATACATTTGACATCCGTAATTAGTACAATTTCTAACATTGAATCGAATGGTGGTATTTTTATCCTTATTGCGCCATTAGGCATTACGAATACAACTGCAGGGGCGCACATTAGGGTGTGTGTGTGGGGTGTGGGGGTGGGGTGTGACACCCCCCATGTTTTGTGAAATATATCTAAAAAGTCGGTCCCGAATCCTGTATGGGACGAAAAAAAGTCGGTCCGGCTAAAATCTGAAAGACATCATTTTGTGTCGAAAAAAGAAATAGGTGGACATTTTGGAAATGGAATCTAACAAAATTAGGCGACTTTTTGTGGTTGTAACTTTTCTTCCAACCTCATCCTAAAATACGTGAAATAGCGTTCTAATGAATCTAGAAATTCAAAATTTTTCTCGCGCCTTCGGCGCTCGCACTCGAAATCCATAAAAAATTTTGGCTCCCCGAACGTTTAGAGCAGAAGTTCTGAAAAACTAAACGTTTATTTAAACTCTTGGAATACTATCCCTGTCTATGAGTCCATCCGCAATTTTGGAGGAGTCTACGTTCTAATAAATCGAAGCGAGGTTACCGAGGTATGTGGCAGTGTATAGCATTTATACACATAGATAGCCGATTACATCCGCATCGAGTGAACACGCAGCTTTTCGAGTTCGAAGCTTAAATTGATTAAGACTGCCATTCGTTCAGTGATGAAAGAAAGAAGGCTAAGGGATCTAATCACTCTTGGATGTGAAAAGGATCTCACGGATACAATATAATGGACCCAGACACTGTTGTTGATCGTTGGGCCGAGCTGCCAAAACAGAACGCCTTATTTGTGTGAAGTAATTCCGATTGTCATTTTTCGATCAAATAAGCTGTGCAGGTGAACTATTTAAAAACTGATTTGACTGCCTGAAATCTATTGCTAATTGCTATAACTTTCTAAACAATTTGAGTTGTCAGATATTTAATACTCTTAGTTGAATATCATGTGGGCACGCACTATAGATTTATTTTGAACCATTATTGTCTATAGTTGAGCTCTTGACTTTAATAATGTACTATTCTTTAATAATACTGTGGGCTTGTGGCTAATATACTGGCTATAAATTCAAATTAGAACAACAGGTTAATTTCTAACGGTCTACTTTTTGACACCCCTGTATACTATTTTTTTACATAGTTACTCGACTTTGTGCAATAACCACAGGGCCGTAGCATGTCATGCAGACCTTTATCATTTAATCTGTGACAAACTGCAAAGAATGAAGGTATTACCATGGATAATAAAGTACATGTTATTTTACAATCCATGGTATTACCCACACTTTCCTGCAACTTATTCAACATATAATAGTTAATTAAATACGCCTTCGGCCATTTAGTACTACTAAATTGTAAATTTCGACATACTAAAACGCTTTTTTCTGACTATCAGAATTCTGTTAAATCTTCCCCAAAGTCCAGGAAATGGCATTGCAGAGACTCTAAATTTAAAAATTTCCTCGGGCCTCGGCCATCGCTTTCAGCCCCCCCCCAATCGAAAAGAGTTTCCTACGGCCCTGTACCATACGTCCAACTCTTAAATTTTATATTAATTGTATTTATAACAAGACTGTGACATTAATTAAACCGAACTTTCACCGGTTCACGAGTACTGTGCACACCTTAAAATAGTTGGCTTTTCTTATCAAACACAAATACTACAAAAGTCGGTCCCGGAAAATAGGACACCCCCCAAATTTTTTTTGAATGTGCGCCCCTGAATACAAGGACAAACGTAGCGCGAGTGATTTGTCAACAATAATACGTACTGCGAGCGATTTGTCAACAATACCCTTTCGCGGGTTAGGATAAAACGCGGATGCGGACGGACGGACGGATGGACGGGGGGACAGGCGGATGGACGGGGGGGGGCAGGCGGATGGACGGGGGAGGGGCAGGCGGATGGACGCGGGGGGACGACTTCGTTTGTCACGAAACTCAAATCAAATCCGCGTTTTGTTGAAAGCGATACATTAGCGGATATATTATAAAAGACTATTATTAATCGTCGAAAAATTGATAAAATACATGTGGAAATGCGGGGTTTTTCGAACCTTTGTAACGCTTGAAGCCTTGAAATAAGACAAAAATCCTAAATACGTTAGACATCTGCTCAAACTTGGGTCCAATTTCATTTGCGCAAATATCGCGTAATCGAGTGAGTATCTGAACGCGATAAAACAACTCGTACGAAGAACTGATATTAATACTGACATAAGGTTTACTAACTTACTTACCAATGTCGTATATAGACAAAAGTCCAACTGTTTTGTAAGATGTATTATTGAGGGATTTGAGGCGCATATTCATTCTCAATCGCGCTCGCTGATGTCCGTCCGTATCCGCGTTTTATCCAAAAGGATAAAACGTGGATATTGTGCAACTTTCATGCTTAATTTTCTCTGTTATCTGGGCATGTAGTAATGTAATTTTATGCCAATGTAACGTGCTGTTTTTCAAGGCCTTTTAATGCAGTTATTGGTTCAAATATAACTAAAATTCCCGTTATTAAGATATGACAATTTCCGTAGGCCTACTTTTACGCAAACGCAAATATACAATTACAACTTTCGTGCTTAATTTTCTCTGTTATCTGAGTATGTAGTAATCTAATTCTATGCCAATCTCGGATGTGTTGTTTTTCAAGGGCTTTTTAATGCAATTATTTTTCTGTTATCCGGTCGTGTAGTAATCTAACTTTATGCCACTTTGGCATATACATTGTCATAAAATGCATTAGACTAGGGTACCTGCAAGGTAGGGATTGCTGCGGGCATTAAAAGCAAATAGAACTACAGTAAACAGCACAAATTATATTAAGCACAGTGATTACTCGCAGCGACTAGTGAGCAATCGAATCTTACCATGAATGGAACTGAGAAGAACCAATATATATTGAAGTAGCAAAGACCAGGGGTTAAGTCAATGAGCAACGCACCTCGATTCCCGCGCGTGCGTCACGCAACCAGTAAGGACATCAAAGGCAAAGCGCCAGGGACGAGGCTGAATCAGAGGTGACAGATATTAAACATGTGCGTCTCATTGACATACAGGTAAATTAAGATCAGATTTCATATCAAGTCTGTTTACTGCTAGGCGCATTTACCACATTATATAGACTATAATATACACATATTTATCACACTAAAAAACCAAAACTTTATAAAAATATAGAACTGACAGTGGCCAAAGTCCATTTAGTGAACAACGCACGAATCGATGCAAAAAGCTAGAACAAAGATTAGAACACCGGTGTCGTACGTACTGTCGTTATTGATGAATATTTAACCTGGAAAACTGCGCCACTATACAAACCTAAATACATTAAAACTAATCTACTATGCTTTGGTCTATCCATATCTTATTTATGGCAACTTACTCTGGGGAAATACATATAAAAAACGAATTCAAAAACTTATAAATGTTCAAAAGAAGATTGTACGTTTAATGACTTTTAGCTCTCACTTAGTTCATACTGAAAACATATTTCAGCACCTAAATATATTGGACTTAAGCAAACTAGACGATTATCTACCAGTTTGTTCATGTTCAGATATCATCACTTAAAAAACTTACCTCAATTTTTTGCGAACTACTATATATTTCAAATAGTGAAGTTCATAGACATAATACAAGAAATTCTATGAAACTTCATAAGCCTTAGTCAAAGAACAAACTATGTTAAACATTCACTCTCTAACAAGGGAGTTGATATCTGGAATAATCTTGACTCAAACTTTAAAAATATTGCATCTTACTATATATTCAAGAAAAAATCGAAAAAGTACTACATAAATAACTGAAAAACTACTACCAATTAAAAACAACATCTGCAATGTCAAATTTTATATGAATTAATAATAATATACTTTTGTAATCATAATATTTTATTTACTGTAGCACTATATGTAAATACTTTATCATATTGCACCTCACTTGAAGCACTGTCACCTAGTTTTGTTTGTAAATAGGATCCTTAATATTTTGTAATTTAAAATGTAACTAGGGGTCTTAATCAAAAGCCTTTTGATGATTTCTAGTAGGCCCCTAGCCCTAGATAATAAACATGTAAATATAATAATCAAAATTTGTGTAATTAAATTGGGCGAATTAAATTTAAAAAAAAAATCGTTTTGAAAACTTGTGCTTAATTAAAGAACAAAGATCGGAAGCCGGACTGCCGAAGGGCGAAGGCCTTTCAATACTTGTGCTTCCACGTATACATGAAACATCACTTGATGCAAAATATAGAAATCAGCAAGAGAAAGCAAACAAAAATGGATAGAAAAACCTTTTAAACACATCTCTATGTAAGACTTCCATGCTTTACAGCACTAACATGCACAGCTCAAGCCGAAGTCCATGGCACATAATAGTTTATATATAAACAGACACTGAATTACCCTGGATTCCATGAGAGCCTTCGACAGTAAATAATAAATTGAAACGTCGCGAAGGCTCTGGTTCAACGGGGAGATTCTTTGATTAAACCGCGCCAATCACAAAACAGAATTAGTGGTTTTAGTACAGATTAGTACTGATTCTGTTTTACAGAGATGTTTTACTGATTTTCAGACCACTTTGGTTGACAGCAGAAATTTAGTAATTTTTTCTGCGTTTTGGTAATTTTTTGCATGCTTATTTAGTAATTGCCTTGCAAACTGATATCTGGTCACACAGATTTGATGATTGATAAATTTCTTGCAAATATATTTCATTTTTGCCCGCATTTTTGCAAGATTTTGTAAATTTCAAGAAAGAAAGAAAGGGCGAAAGAATCGGCTAAAAGAAGGGAGCCGACGTTAACGAAGGTAAGTTTGTTTTAAATATTGATTTTATAATGGCTTTAAAACCCGACGGCCTTTGGCTTTGCGTATATGAATTAACAACTAAACAAGACAGCATATAATTTCAGTGTATCTTTAATATTGATTCCCTTTTTTATGATATTGAATTTTTTAAATAAAAAAGAAAGCTAAGTTATTTGCAAGGGAGAATTTGAAATCATATTATTGCAAACTCAAAGTTTATCGATAAAGCATAGCAGCCCAAAAATGCGTGTTGAAATTTTTGCATCCAGTCTACTCAGTTTAATTATTATTATGACAAGGTTGGCAAGACTTTTAACGGAAATTTATTACAACGTTTACTAGAGTATGAATGTTTCGCAAATTACAAACAAAAACAATATAAAATCTACATCATTTCAAACACTGGTAATTTTACTACATTCTCTCAAAGTTTTAACTTCAAAAGTTCATTCTAAGGTTGTTAAAAAAGCGAAATATTTTCGTTTTTTTTGCAAAATTTTGTCAAAACTATGCTGAGGTCACGTACCCTGTGGTGATGTCATAATATTATTTTTTAAATCTTGAAGAAGCCGAAGAAGCGTTGATTTGCTGTTGTACACGATTCCAGTACAACAGCAAATCAACGCTTCTTCAAGATTTAAAAAATATGACATCACCACCGGCATAGATTAAGTATATACTTCATCTGTGCCACCGGGTACGTGACCCCAGCATAGTTTTGACAAAATTTTGCAAAAAAAACGAAAATATTTCGCTTTTTTAACAACCTTAATAGAATGAACTTTTGAAGTTAAAACTTTGAGAGAATGTAGTAAAATTACCAGTGTTTGAAATGATGTAGATTTTATATTGTTTTTGTTTGTAATTTGCGAAACATTCATACTCTAGTAAACGTTGCAATAAATTTCCGTTAAAAGTCTTGCCAACCTTGTCATAATAATAAACTGAATAGACTCGATGCATGCATGCCCGAGCGCCACGCGCGAGGGTAAAAATTTCAACACGCACTTTTGGGCAGCCTATGAAATTACAAGCAAAAACAATATAAAATCTACATCATTTCAAACACTGGTAATTTTACTACATTCTCTCAAAGTTTTAACTTCAAAAGTTCAGTCTAAGGTTGTTAAAAAAGTGAATTATTTTCGGGTTTTTTTGCAAAGTTTTGTCAAAACTATGCTGGGGTCACGTACTCTGTGGTGTTGTCATATTTTTTAAATCTTGAAGAAGCGCTGATTGGCTGTTGTACGGAATCATGCACAACAGCCAATCAGCCTTCTTCAAGATGAAATGATGTAGATTTTTTATTGTTTTTGCTTGTAATTTGCGAAATATCCATACTCTAGTAAATGTTGTAATAAATTTCCGTTAAAAGTCTTGCCAACCTTGGCATAATAATAAACTGAGTAGACTCGATGCATGCCCGAGCACCACGCGCGAGCGTAAAAGGCGAGGGTTTCTGGCATGCATGTATTTTCTGGTAGGAATATTTAAACCAATAACTGCATTGAAAAGCCCTTTAAAAAACAGCACATTACATTGCATAAGATTAGATTACTACATACTCAGATAACAGAGAAAATTAAGCATGAAATTTTGCAATTGTAGCTATCGCGTTTGCGTAAAAGTAGGCCGTACGGAAATTGTCATATCTTAACAGAAAATTTAGTTATATTTAAGCCAATAACTGCATTAAAAGGCCTTGGAAAACAGCACATTACATTGGCATAAAATTACATTACTACATGCCCAGATAACAGAGAAAATTAAGCATGAAAGTTGCACCATGTCCGCGTTTTATCCTTTTGGATAAAACGCGGATACGGACGGACATCAGCGAGCGCGATTGAGAATGAATATGCGCATCAATTACATCTTACAAAACAGTTGGACCTTTGTCTATATACGACATTGGTAAGTAAGTTAGTAAACCTTATGTATTAGTATCAGTTCTTCGTATGTGTTGTTTTATCGCGTTCAGATACTCACTCGAAGTACGCGATATTTGTGCAAATGAAATTAGACCCGAGTTTGAGCAGATGTCTAACGTGTTTAGACAGATGTCTAACGTATTTATTTCTTTTTTTCAAGCGTTACAAAGGTTCGAAAAACCCCGCATTTCCACATGTATTTTATCAATTTTTCGACGATTAATAATAGTCTTTTATAATCCCCGAGCCGGCGGCGCGAAGCGCCGTGCGAGGGTACTAATACCCCCCAGCTATTTACACCCGGGGAAACGAAAGCATTAGCGGAGTCTAAAGTTCATCAAATATCGCGGGCGTGGGTGACCAACCGTGGGTGGTCATCCTCACTGATCTCAAATATATGGCGGACTGTCATGGATAGCGAACACTGATTGGTCAAATTTAAAATTTGTTGTTGTATGACAAATGACGACTTCAACTGACAGATACTTCATCAAAATATTAATTTGCTTTTTGCACAACAGTTTTTGTACGTTTGCAAAAACTTTTGAGAACTTTCAAAGCAATTTGTTCTATAAAAAGTTTAATAAAACAATTACGGTATCAAATACCAGTTGAAAAGATATGCATGGAGCCAAATGAAGAGCGGCAAGGAAACGACAAGAAAGCCGAACGTCTAGCGAAAAGGAAGGAGCGAAGACGACAACGTTTGCTCGAGGAGACTGCTGAGGAAAGAGAAGCTCGCCTGGGAAAGCGTAGAGAAGCATGGAAAAAAAAGACTGCTGAAGCGAAAGGTAAGCAAAGGCTTGTCTTCACAACGCTATGTACCAATGATACTGAAGCTATACAAGTTGAACTTTGATATTCGACCCTCTATATTCGACTATTTCTTCACAATTTTCCAATAAAGAGTTTGTCATGACATGCTCAAGTCAGTATAACCAGACTGTATTTTATTTATATCAGTTATCACAGCCACAGGCAGTTTTACGCTGTCAAATACCGTCGGTTGCAACTAAGGGTGAACAGTTGCAGATAAAACATTCTCTATTCTCATTAAAAAGCCTGTAAAAGTTTCCAGTAGGTCTCTAGCCCAACACGTTCAGACCACACAAAGTTTTGTTACTTATTATTGCACACATGGGAAACAACAATTAAATGTTGTTGTTCTTGACAAACATTGAAGATTCTAATCACGCGAATGTTTTTATGAGCGACTGTTCATCGTTAGTTGCAAACGACGGTACAACATACTATGAACATTTTTCCGACTGTGACCGAATGTGCAACGATATATTTTTCAAAGTTGTTATCAATTCCTAAAATTTGTTTATAGTAAAACGGCCTGCTCAGCACTCACTACTCACGATGGTTTCATTTAGAAACGCAGTTACCAGGAAAGGAACTGATTCTAAAATATGTAAATTTAAAAGCATTGGCTAACAGAATAAAGCGATGTGAAGACAAGGTACAAACTTTTATAGTTGCTATTTGTTATAGAATCCTATAAATAAACCGATTCAACAATAATTTTGCCTCGAATTTGCATATTCTATGCTGCATGTTTATATTTTATTTTTATAGTAATAGTATAAAAATAAAATTGTAATACTATGAAATAAAATACATTTCTGTTTATTGACCAGTACTTTATATTTAATGTCTTCTTCATCCAGTGGTAAGAGTAAATTTCTACTTCTAGCAAGTAATTATTTGACAAGCAGTCTGGAATAAGCACAGGACTTTTAATGCATCAGCCAAATCCAAGTGTGCCCATCCCCCTTGCCCAGCCATTTTCCTGTAAAGCACATCCCGGGGGTTGGGCATTTCCACTCGAACCTTAGCCCCGGTGGGGCATTTGAAATTAATAATTTGGATTCTTGCACTTCACTTGTGGAATTAATATTAGAATGTTAGGGTTTGTAATCGAAGTGAGAATATATGCATGCATATATTTTGTAATCCAAGTGAGAATATTTTGTAATCCAAGTGAGAATATACAAATGTATAGTACATGTATATATTTTGTGTATATATTTTGTAATCCAAGTGACAATAGTTTGTAATCCAAGTGAGAATATACAAATGTATATATTCTCACTTGGATTACAAACCCTAACATTCCAATTTTAATTCCACCAAGTGAAGTGCAAGAATCCAAATTATTGAAGTCCACCTTATCACAACACACACACCCAATTACCTAAATATACATGAGCTTACGGTTACAGCTCAACAGCTGCCCTCGGTAGCTCAGTTGGTTAGAGCGCTGCACCGGAATCGCAGGGCCGTAGGTTCAATTCCTACCAGAGGACCTTGTGCTGCATTTTTCGCAGTCGTTCCTTGTTAGGTCTTAAAATGTATATATTCTCATTTGGATTACAAACCCTAACATTCTAATATTAATTCCACCAAGTGAAGTGCAAGAATCCAAATTATCGAAGTCCACCTTATCACAACCCGCACACCCGATTACCTAAATATACATGAACTTACGGTTAAAGCTCAACAGCTGGCCTCTGTAGCTCAGTTGGTTAGAGCGCTGCACCGGAATCACAGGGCCATAGGTTCAATTCCTACCAGAGGACCTTGTGCTGCATTTTTCGCAGTCGTTCCTGGTTACGTCTTAAAATGTATATATTCTCACTTGGATTGCAAACCCTAACATTCTAATGTTAATTCCAACAAGTGAAGTCCAAGAATCCAAATTATTGAAGTCCACCTTATCACAACCCGCACACCCGATCACCTAAATATACATGAACTTACGGTTAAAGCTCAACAGCTGGCCTCTGTAGCTCAGTTGGTTAGAGCACTGCACAGGAATCGCAGGGCCAATTAGGTTCAATTCCTACCAGAGGACCTTGTGCTGCATTTTTCGCAGTCGTTCCTGGTTAGGTCTTAAAATGTATATATTCTCACTTGGATTACAAACCCAAACATTCTAATGTTAATTCCAACAAGTGAAGTCCAAGAATCCAAATTATTGAAGTCCACCTTATCACAACCCGCACACCCGATTACCTAAATATACATGAACTTACGGTTAAAGCTCAACAGCTGGCCTTTGTAGTTCAGTTGGTTAGAGCACTGCACCGGAATCGCAGGGCCGTAGGTTCAATTCCTACCAGAGGACCTTGTGCTGCATTTTTCGCAGTCGTTCCTGGTTAGGTCTTAAAATGTATATAATTATTCTCACTTGGATTACAAACCCTAACATTCTAATATTAATTCCAACAAGTGAAGTGCAAGAATCCAAATTATTGAAGTCCACCTTATCATAACCCGCACACCCGATTACCTAAATATACATGAACTTATGGTTAAAGCTCAACAGCTGGCCTCTGTAGCTCAGTTGGTTAGAGCACTGCACCGGAATCGCAGGGCCATAGGTTCAATTCCTACTAGAGGACCTTGTGCTGCATTTTTCGCAGTAGTTCCTGGTTAGGTCTTAAAATGTAATATTATATATTCTCACTTGGATTACAAACCCTAACATTCTAATGTTAATTCCAACAAGTGAAGTCCAAGAATCCAAATTATTGAAGTCCACCTTATCACAACCCGCACACCCGATTACCTAAATATACATGAACTTACGGTTAAAGCTCAACAGCTGGCCTCTGTAGCTCAGTTGGTTAGAGCATTGCACCGGAATCACAGGGCCGTAGGTTCAATTCCTACCGGAGGACCTTGTGCTGCATTTTTCGCAGTCGTTCCTGGTTAGGTCTTAAAATGTATATATTCTCACTTGGATTACAAACCCTAACATTCTAATGTTAATTCCAACAAGTGCAAGAATCCAAATTATTGAAGTCCACCTTATCATAACCCGCACACCCGATTACTTAAATATACATGAATTTACGGTTAAAGCTCAACAGCTGGCCTCTGTAGCTCAGTTGGTTAGAGCGCTGCACCGGAATCGCAGGGCTGTAGGTTCAATTCCTACCAGAGGACTTTGTGCTGCATTTTTTGCAGTCGTTCCTGGTTAGGTCT
>CACRXK020010948.1:0-16975 GCA_902702795.2 Paramuricea clavata | reverse complement strand
ACATGGGATGACAAAATGGCGCCGAATTGGACAAAGTTGTGGTTTCACCTTGTCGATGGTTAAACAGCTAGGATCTGCTTGAAACCTATTTAAAACTTCTTTAAAATGTGCTTGATACCATTCTGTCTGAGCTTCCGTGGATTTCAAGGATTTCAACGATATTGGCGATAAACAGCGGAGTAAAGTGGAGAATTTGGCCAAATACGTCCATTTGCAGGAGGTAGGTACATTTCAAATTATTATTTCGGTCACAAAGTATTAACTATTTTACAGCAAAGGAGTGATAATATACTTAAATAAGTACCAATTATGTTTCTATAAAAAAGATTTAGGAAATAAGGTAATGTAGGTCCACTGCTGTTTATCTGAATTTGTAAGTCACAAATTGACGTTTGACTATGAGTATTGCATGGTCATTTTCTTGTGAAATATCAGTGCTAGGCATTTCACACTTATCAATGACCACCCCTAAAAGCACCATCTCTGAACCATATAAGCACCTCAGAATAGCCAAAGCTTTTATGGTTTGGTAGATAGCACTATGGCGAGAGCGTCGTTTTTGGGTGTGGTCAGTTTCGGACGTTTCGCCCCGGATTGGGGTTCGGGCAGCGTTACCATGTCGACCGTCATGGTCAACTTGCCCTAAAACAGTTGAGATTATCTGTCCTAAATGAAATGCATACAAATTCATGCCCAACACTTAGTAATTTCATAAACAGGTTGATACCATTTTCCCAACTAATTCATGAAATTAAACCAAATATTATACCTCAAATTTCATTACTTCGGGTAATATTTCGCCGAATCCCCCTCGCTCCAAGTCTATAAATGATAAGTATTATCCATTTCTGCCATCTTTTGCTTCACGTTTTGGACTAGAGTTCCTCTACTCCAGATATATATGGAGCTCGCTGGCTTAGGCCTAGTTCCAATGGCCCACAACTTAACTGGTGTTTTTTTTTATCATAGATGTAATGGATCTTCTTCAGACTTCGTTTGTCCTTGTTATCCAATTATTCCTGATGCGGATGCTGCTTGTATCAGAATTACCAGATCCGCTGCTGTTTGTCAGAAACATGGCTATCCCAAACCACGAGAACAAATCAACGTTAACACTGCATTTATCGATGCATCCCAAATTTATGGCTCCACAAAGAGAGTTGCTGATTCACTCAGACAAACGAAACCAGGTATAGGCATATTCCTATTAATCCTTAATGTAATATGGCAGAGACTTTTTCTAATACTGAAAGTGCTATTTCAACCCTTTTGCTGCCACAAGTTTAATAAACGGTCGAAAATTGTAGCCCAAATCTAATGCTAATGGTAGACTCAAGTATCTTCTAGCGATAGTTATAAATAATATAGAGGTGTTCGATCGGATTCGTTCGGATTTTGGAACAAAAATATTCATTTCGGATTGTATCGGATTGATAAAGTCGAGGATAAAGTTGTTTCGTAGTTGTCCACGACAACGCGGTTGTCGCTGCATTATTCGTTTGATACTTCAATTGGACATCACTTTGTCAGCTTCTTGACATGTATTTCTTGCTTTTATATTTATTTGGTTAAATATTTCCACTTGAATGAGAAATTTATTTTGTTAAAGGTTCTAAACTCGGATCGGATTAGATTCGGATTAGACAATTTTGGATCGGATTTTAAACATTAGCCAATTGTTGGATTATAAACGTCCAATCCGATCCGATGCACACCTCTAATAAATAACATTCCTGTAATTACTCTTATGCAGAGCTGCTTAATTCATATACGTTGGCCACGGAATCAAAGGCTATAGTTTCCTTGATAACAGGACGAGATTCTTCGGTTAATCGACGCTGGTATATAGACAGTCAATTAATATTATATTCCCTTGTATTTTTGTGGCGATACATTTTCTGTCACTGCCACTGGAGACTGATTTGAGCTGTTGATCGAAATGGTTATATGACCTCCTCGAATTACCGCGCCAGAAAACAAAACATTGCTTGTTGTTGTTCTTGGTGGTGGTGTTCGACTTCATGGTTCGGCTTGTGTTGGCAAATACTCGAAGTGGATCGAGGACCTTTCCAAGTCGCCAAAATCGCTATAAAGCTCGAGATCGATATTTTCATTTCCTGGATTTGCTATACGGTTGAATAATTCGTGACGCTTTGCAAATTTTTATGCCCAAAAAGTTGAACTATTTCCGTTGGCCGTCGTTGTTGGTCAGAGTTTGCATCATCGTTGTTGTCTTGTTGAATTTTAATGCCGGCCGCCAGTGGTGGGAAAAGTCAATACGCGTTTCAATCTTCACTAGTAACGAATACCATAAGTCCAACGAGAAAACCAATACGGCGTTCTGCACTAATGGCGAATGTCGTATGTCTAATGAGATCCTCAGAAATTTTAGGCATTTGGCTTTTATTTCATTGCTTTATTGCGTATAAAAATCAATCCTCATGTAATATATGTATATTATACATACACCGATACAGGCGTTCCAAACATGTCAATATGCTCGAATATATGAACATTCATATTATAGTGTCCAGTGTATTAGTGTCCACATATTTTTTTCCCATTATTGCGCTAGTTTCTTCAGGGTAAAATGACCTAAATTTCTAACGTAACGTGTCATTTACAATTTTTAGAAGACCGTGGCCTTCTTAAATCATCACGAGGTTTAGATGGCGAGCTTCTTCCCTTGGATCCATCATTAGAAGCTGAAGAACAACTTTGCAATAACCTTGGTGGTTGTTTCGTCGCTGGGGATTCCAGATCAAATGAACAACAGTCCTTAGCAGCATTTCATTCACTCTTTCTGCGTGAACACAACCGTATTGCAAAAACTCTTAAGGACATAAACAATCATTGGAATGGAGAAAAAGTATACCAAGAAACACGAAGAATCATGGGTGCTGTAATGCAAAAGATAACATATCTTGATTTCCTACCTTTAGTACTTGGTCCGAACCCTCTACCACGATACAGAGGATATCGACGAGATGTGAGACCAGGAATTTCCGGTTCCTTTGCTACGAGTGCTTTTAGGTATGGACACAGTCTTATTCGACCAGCATTTGATATACTTGATACTGGCTTTAATCGAATTGGTAACCCAATTGGCCTTCGTTTTATGTTCTTCAACAACACATTCATTCAAAGGAACGGTATTAACCCACTTCTTCTTGGACTCATTGGTAATTTCTCTGAGAATGTGGACCGGATATTGTCTTCAGGAGTTACTCGACATCTGTTCGAACGAGAAAATTCTCCTGGCTTGAACCTTGCAGCTATAAATATTCAACGTTCAAGAGACCATGGTATTCCAGGATACAATCATTTCAGAAAGTTGTGCGGGTTAAAAAATGCCAAAACATTTGCAGACACTAAGAATGAGATAAGGGATCCTAAAAACATTCAGATTTTGAAACGACTTTACGACAATCCAGATATTGTTGATTTGTGGGTCGCTGGCTTGGCAGAAACTCCAGTAAACGGCGCAAGTGTTGGTCCGACCTTCCAATGTATAATTGGAGACCAATTTCGGCGAACAAGAGACGGTGATCGGTTTTACTTCGAACGGAAACGCGTCTGGAGGAGAGATCAGCTCGCAGAAATCAAGAAAGTGTCATTGTCTAGCATGTACTGCAACAATTTAAATGTGACCTCAATTCAGCCAAATGCATTTGTGGCACCAACAGACACAAAACCGAGAATTAATTGTGAGAGAATCCCTGATATAGATTTGTGCAAGTGGAAAGGTAACGGAATCCAAAATTTATTTATATTTGGTTACACCTGTTAAGTACGAAATTCTAATAATCAAGATTTGAATATAGCACGATATTAATCGTCCTGGATCGTGATAAATCTTTCACATTATACGCATATTAAAATCTGGGAGTGATTCCTATCGGGAAAGACGCAATTCCTGTGCTCCAATTTCGTTTCTTGGAATCGTATTTAAGCATATATTGCATTTCATGCATGTCCTCTTGAGAACACCATTTAAACAAGGCGCTGAAATATCCGTCATT
Organism: Paramuricea clavata; assembly: GCA_902702795.2. Classification (NCBI taxonomy): domain Eukaryota; kingdom Metazoa; phylum Cnidaria; class Anthozoa; order Malacalcyonacea; family Plexauridae; genus Paramuricea; species Paramuricea clavata. The sequence goes on along the minus strand of CACRXK020010948.1, from coordinate 12,953 downwards.
GACGCGAAATATTAATTCACTGAATCATATTCGTAAAAGTTAATTTCATTGCAGGCTAAATAGAAGGCGCACAATTTTATAGGGTTCATTTTAAAAAGCGAAACGCTAAAAGTTTTCTTCTTTCCATTTTAGAAAATCCTTATTTCAGAAGACATCCATGCGTAAACGGCAAATTGGTTTCAAAAAACGGAAAATGCATATGCGAGTGTAAATCTCCCTGGTTTGGAAACAGATGTGAAAGTAAGTAAGGGTATTTGTTTCATGTACGCTAGCATGAGAAAGACATTTTCTACCTGCATCCCTCGTGCATTGTGCTACAGCTCATCTCTATCTCAACAAAACATGCACGCATAAGTTTATGGCTTTATAATGGTGAACAGAAAGGTGATTCTAAGATCATCCTTAGGTCTTAATACTGTTCTTGTGAAATTTGAAGCATGGATATACGTTATCATATTATTAATGTATTTTAAATTAACAACACATTAGTGTTAATCAATAACATTAATCTTTAACATTCATAAAAAAACATCACCACTAACAGGTGGGAAATTTGTCTTAGCATGCGCGAGAAAAAAGAGCCACGCAATTGCGTGGAATACACGCAACGCGTGTTTACAAAAAGGCGCAATTGTGTAAATATTGCCAAATGTTTGGTACAAAATAATTAAATAAATGATTGTTTTATGTTGAAAATGGACATGATCTAAATTTAATCATACCGAATTATTAGTGACGTTTTATTTCAGTACCCTGCCATTGTCCCTGGTGTGCTGTCCGTGTGCATTCGATTTGAAATCGTTGCTACTTTGCTGTCGAAACATTTAGAATGTTCACATGAAAATAGAAGCAAGTCAATGCATTTATAACCTTGTAAACTGTATGAGCCCCTATTTTTACGCTTATAGCCTACCTAAGATATCAAATAAAAATACATGAAAGTGATAAAACAGAGAACATTTTTAGAATGTTTTATCGTGAGGCCACGGCCAGTTTTTAAAATATCTCCATTTCTTTTCCAGTTATCACCAAAATTACACTGAAGCCGGGCTTGAATATCCAACAAATTTTGAATCTCATCAACTACAAAAATATTCAACGTGTAACCAAAATATGCTCATGAAATCGAAATTAAGAGCTAAATTTTTAAAATAGATCCTTCTCGAGGCGGTTTTCATGAAGGAAGTTGACCTTTCGGCCTTTGATTCTTGGCAAAAATTTGACCACAACATGTGCGAAGCAACTGGGTCTCAAAGTGTTATTGTGAGCCCCTATTTTCCAGGCGACATGTTTGATACCTTCAAACGCCGAAACGTTTTTTCTTTTCATTTAGCTGTATTTGAAATTGAAGCCACGGGCTATTTTTAAAAAATACAGTTCAGAGTCAAGCTATATTTTCTTATTTTCAAAATTCGTCATATTCCGCGAGCTTGTATTTTGAAGTTACATTAAGAAAGATAGGATGGAAAATTTGAGGCATATAAAATCAATTTCAACTTACATTTCCTTCTCATATCACGTTTTTCTTCGTTTATTGTGGTTTTAAGCAAGCCACATGCAGCTCGCCGTATACGGTATTTGTTCCCATGTTCACCTCGCCATATTCACTTCTTCCAATCACCCGATTACAAAAAAATCATCCCAGAACAAAGAATTCATGATCGTTAATTCTAAATCGTTTGAATGGAAAGCAAAAATCGTCAGCTGAAACAGCTTCTTGCTACTGAACATTCTGCATGCTTTGTTTTGAATATAAAATCAATGGAGCTTTGTTTCTGCTCGCGATTTTTGATCAGCGACGACAAATTTCCCACCTGTTATCACCACTACTAATCTACTATTTCTCAATCTATAACAATCGATTACAGCTGATATTTCTTCCTTGTCTTTTATTCAACGCACTTGCATATAAACCAGACACTTACGACTGATATATAGCTGCTAAAAACGTTTTTATATATACATAAAAAAATATTTGCTAATAATAGCTCACAATTAGCTTTTCTCACGGTCTAAATCCTCCATTTTTGGGTGCTACTTTGCAAACAACATGAAAAATCTAAACGATGTGAAAATAATTTTTCAAATATTTAACTGTAAACGGATTTATAATTAATGCACTTACAACTACATTATGGGTACAGAAAGTTTCATTTTCACTGCTCACTATCCCTGTTCTAGAAAAGGTTGCCACTCAAAAATGGCAGCGTGAGAAATGCTAATTAACAACAGTTAACATTTCAACAGAATTAAAAATGCTGTAAAGTCCGGTCTGCGCATACGTTCTGTGCAGGCCTATACATTCCAACGGTCGGGACACGACCATTGGAATGTTATTAATATTTCGCACCTTCCGAACTTTCTTGAATTCTTCATTTACAAGAGTGTAAAATTTCAGTATAATATATATCTAATCATATTTTACAACTGTAGCACTGAGTTTAAAATTACATTACGGACTTTACAGCATCTTTAATTATTAAAAAATCAGTTAGTTAACTAATAATAGTTAACATTATACAATAACAAAAATACAAGACTATGTACACTATTAACGTTTAACAACACTATCTATACACAATATTAACGTTTGTTAACAAAGTTAATTAACAACATTAATTAACATTAAAAACATTAATTAACATCTGTACTGCTTGTAACTAACATGTCTAACATTGAACCTAAATAACAACAAAATGTAATTTCTCCGCGACTCTTGTTTAGGTAGACCAAGAACTAAAGTTTCATGGCTTGCAACCATTCTCAACTCCAAAAAAGAGATCGTTTGTTCTGGAGCGCTAATAAGACCAAATCACGATGTATTAACAACTGCAAGTTGCGCTAAAGCTGCATCCAAAAATGGCTACGTCCAGTTGGGGGATTACAGAAAAGTGGCGACAATTGCCATAAAGTCCATCAAAAAAGTGAATCAGGATTTCTCAATTATCATACTACCAAGGAAAATACACAAAAACGCGTATTTTATTGGAATCGCACGTGTTGTGTCAACACTACGGCCGACAGCTGTTACAGTCTGGGGAAGTGGACAATTTCCTGATTTTGTGTGGACTAAAGTAGCTCGTCGTCGGAATACAGTTTGCAAAAGAAAGTTTAATCCGCTCAACTCCAGGAAAGAGTTTTGCACTCTACCAGCCGGGTTGCCTGCGATAACAAAAAGAAGTGGTAGTCCTCTGGTACAATACTACCTATATCAGCCGTACCTCGTAGGTCTCCTGACGGAAGTCGCCGACAGCTCTTCGTCTGGAGCACGATTTGGCAAGTATGTCAAAGTTACACACCTTCGATTCAGCAAACGCGGGAGATGGTGGTGATCTAACATAATCTCTTTTTCTAAACATTATGATCTAGATTTCGTTTTTCTGACGTACTATATTGTCTGCAAATTTTCAATTGTTCGTAAAGGGACCTCTAATAAGTATGTACGTCCGGAGTTCGGGTATTTTAATTCAAATAATTACGTTTTCGCTGCATATATTGTAGGTCTGAAGTAGCACAGCATGGTTGTTAAAACATTTTTGGACTATTAATTTGAATTTTTAATATTGTTAGGAACTTTACCTTTTAAATGTATTTGGTAACAGTATGAATAAAGATGTTGTTGTTATATTGTCATTGCTTTGGTGGGTGACAAAATAATATAACAATAATGCAGGCATGGCCATTGCTGGGACTTTGCCTCTGGGGGGGGGGAGGGGGCTGCGAGGTTAGATTTACCTGAATTTTTCCAACTTAACGTTTTTACCTGGTTTTGCGACCCCTGCCTGGCGCCACTATGGTTGGTGCTGAGCAAAACGTTTTGAAAATTTGAAGTTTCTAGACCGTTGGAAACGAGGTTCGAAATGGCATTCATAGAATCTTTCCTGTCCAATATTTCAATATTTTAGTATTGCCCAACAATGAAGATAAGTATTGTTACGTACAGTTCAATACGAGTATGTGACTAGGGAAATTGAGAACATTTTTGAAATTTGGAGTCTCCAGATCGTCAGAAAGGATATTTGGCTATGTTTCCCCCCCCCCTGCCCCGACGGGGTAGGTATTTTTCGAATTAAGCCCTTCGAGTTAAGCCCTTTTCGAATTAAGCCCTTCGAGTTAAGCCCCTGCCACGCCTTTTTTGCCTGGGGCTTAACTCGATGAACATAAGGTTGTTTTAGTACTTCGAGTTAAGCTCCGACATTTGGTAGATGTAAACAAGTGATCAAGTGTATACTCGCTAAAATATTCATAAATAAGGAGGGATATTTTACTAAGATCTCCGTTGCTTTGTCAACAGTTTTTATAGAGACAATGACATCGTGAAATGAGAGAACTCGATAAGGATTGGTAAAGAACAGCTTATTCAGGGCGCCAATTACGGCATTAAAAAAATAATATATAGCAGCACTTGCAGAACGCAAATCTTAGGCATGTTCATATGGAGGCGAGCTAAACCTCTTTGAAATTTGAGAGAGAGTCTGCAGGCCTAGCTAATAAAAACGCGCCTGTGCGTTGCTTAGAACGACGCAGGGTTCCCATTGGTTGAAATTGAGTAGTTGGTTATTAACTGCCATAAAAAGTAATGCAATTTACACAATAATAGATTCAAGGTATCAACACAAAGTGCGGAAATCGAAAAATATCGTTCTATAGCGATAAAAAATGAATTAGACGAGTTGTATAGAAAACTACATTTTTGTTTAAAGTTAAAGGATAGGCAGTCAAAAGCTCTTAACAATATTCCAGACGGAAACGATGTTTTTGCTGTATAAGAGAGTTTGGCAAATACAACAAATATGTGAATTCACTTACTATTAATACTTCAGGGAATTTCAGGGTTGTTTCAAAGAAAGACAAGTGCTTCTAAAAGTTTTCGCTCAAATACAAAAGTATAAGTAATTTTATTTTCTGCCGGCGCCTTTGTTGGTTGCCAAACTCACTAATGACACTAATATTACCGACAGGCTATACGTGTATAATATATACGGCAAAAACTTAATATTCCAACTTTCGGTCTTTGTCGAGCAGAGAAAAAGAAAAGAACCCGCGCGCTATAGCTATCATCATTTATTCATTTGTCCTCTAATTAGTATTATAGAGGACTAAATGGAAGAAGCTAAGCCTAAGGACCTTGGTATGAGGGTCTTTTTGCGCCGTTAGTGACGAACCGAACATAGAGGACATAAGATTGGGGAAATTTCATTTGATATTTGGATCGGCCGAAAACGTTCCTGACAAGTGTTCAGTTGACGCTTTGAAACATTCAAGTTGTCACTTGCGTAATCGTTTGGTTGCTTTTGTTATAGACGAGTCTCACGTCATTGAGACGTGGACTGCATGAGAAAGGAAAATACAAATTCAAAATGCACATTTTATTTTTATGCATGTCCCGCATAATAATCTTTCAGACCATTCTGGACCTCTCTCACAAACAATCCCGATATTTTGCAAAAGAACTTCAAAACTATCTTGCCCTACTGTTGGCTTGAGCAATTTCACTATTGAAACGGACTTCCATGTATCTCCGTATGTTAGTTTTAAAGAAGCATTGCAACAACGGCAAAATTCGTTCACATGTTCGGCGTTTTTTTGCGTGTAAATGTTTTTGGAGATTCTTTCCAACTTGACGTTACAAACTTGTTGTAAACAATCATGCGTTGAAATCGAGATTTGCGTTTTGTTTCCATATATTCGCAGGCTATTACATAAGGCGTGTCTGTATTAATTTGTTAATTGTATTTTACATTTGATTGACAACACTATAAATAGTGATAGGCACAGACGTATTTTTATTGACTAAACCGGCAGGCTCTAATTCAATTCAAAGAGCCTGTTCGCAGGCTACGCCAATAGCCGATCGTAGAAAATAGTACGTAGAAAATTGCCTTATGTGTATACTATAAGAACAAAATATCGATAACTATGTGTGATGTTTCTAAGGGGGGATGGGGTGGAGGGTCTCCAAAGAAGCGTTCTAATGACGTTTCTCATGGACAAAATCGATATGTGAGGCTTCCCTAAAGATATATATCTTGAGCGTGACATCACACTGAATTGTTTTGTTAGAAAATGGTTTTACTAGCTAGAACTTCCTTCATCATTCTGAGAATATCCAAATGGTATATGTTGATTGTTACTAGTTTCCGTTGGTAATTAGCGGAAATATTTGTATCTGTTATCCATTTATAATATATGTATTCCTATTCTTCCTGTCTGTTCTCTCTCTGACGGGTTCTTGGCAAGTTGAAAACTATAAAACGAGTTTACATAATATTCTAGTCTAGATCTTGTCGTTGCCGAGTAAATCAGAGAGGTATAATGCCTACGATTTGCCTTCTGCATGTGCCGCTATATATTATTGATTTTTTGAAGCCATAATTGTCCCACTGAATGAGCTGTTGTTTGGAAACCCTTATTTAGTTCTCTTATTTCACAATGTCACTGTCTCTATAAACCTGTAGGCAATGCAACAGAGCTAGGCCATAGTAAAATATATTTCTTAAAATTGCTGAACTTTACATTCTCCCTCCTTATTTGCCAGTACGTTTGCGAGTATACACACGTCACTTGTTTACATCCACCAAATGTCGGAGCTTAACTCGAATGCTAAATCGTTAAATGACAGTTGAGTTAAGCCCCGGGGTTTAAATTAACTCGAAGTACTAAAACAATCTTAGGGCTTAACTCGAAAAATACCTGTTAAATAATAGTTCAATGTTCGATTGTTAAATCTTATTCTGATTCAGAGCATAGAGTTCACTTTTTTATGTTCTGAGAATTACCTGAATTTACCTGAAAATCCACCTGAAATTGCTCATGAGCAATTATACACCTCACACCTCCCGGTATAGCTACGGCCCTGAATGCAAGAACTAGTTAGTTAGGCATTTCATTTTAGTGCATATCTTCCCAATCTCCAACAGCGTGGTTGACCGCAATCCATTCAATGATATGGATAAATTATAAAACTCCCACTTTTTAAGAGTGAATGGCTACACAGATTGAAAGAACGTTCAACGCTTAACGAAAGAGTATTTTAAAACAGTGCACCGTTACTTTGTTTTCTATACTAATGAGCATTTTTCGAAAGTTGACCTCCCATCAACGTGTACCAACTGTAACTGTCTAGAAGCGTAGTTGCAACTACTGTGTTTAACACTTCTGTCGCAGTAAACGTGAATGAACACAGCAAGTGTCAATGTTAAATGAGGGGTCGAAATTTACACTATTCCAATTACATGCATTACTGAAAGATTTGATGCGGGATTAGATACGATGAGTCTCGTTAACGCAAATTCCTATTTATTTTTCCGTAACAATTTTAGTTTGCGATGTTTCTCTAACATTTTGTGACCATGTTTAACTTTTTAATCCTGTTACTACCGGTCTTCGTGACTCAAAAGAAAAATGAATTTTTTTAATAAGTCTGGCTTCTACTTCCAGGTCAACAAGTGTAAAACTAAAGGCTTATTAGGGTGCAATATAAGAGAATGTATTGAAACCGCGGTCTATAATTTGAAAGTGGTCAAAACAGCAAACAAATTACTCTCCCGTTGTTTTCGTGTCAGCTGTAATAGAAGTCTCTTACAGACGAATCCCTCCATAATTTTAGCCAAGTTGCATGTTAGGGAGATTACACGTAAGTCGCTTTCAATTGATTGTGATGGGGTCACTTCCAGTACTAGTATGGGAAATATAATTGAGGATTTAAGAAAATCTGAGTATTTCCTTCCCTAATGGACTGATTGTAAATATCCTGTATAACCGAAGAAAGTTCGGGAGAAAAATCCTCCTGTCTGGTACAACAGATTTGGCTACCTGTAGAGACGACAATGGTCGATAAACCTCTGCTTCAGAAACAAGGAACGCATTTGGGACATGCTGAGTTGAGCAAAAAGGCGATAACGGTGGAAACTGAAGTTCTCAGTAGTATGCTCTTAACATTTATCTTAACATTTCCATATTGTTACCAAGAAATTGATAATGCCACTCCTAATTGGGCAAAAAGGAAAACTTCACAGCTATGTTCCAGTACTGGTCTTATATATGTACAATAAAAGTTCACTATGTTTTTAGCGGGTAATTTAGATTGTTCAAGCGGAGCAAAGAAAAGGATACGTTTATTAGCTTTCTTGATGATTTCGGCAATGTTTCGACCACTTTGAATCGTCACTATATTGCTAGACCCATATAGGAATACTTTATACTTGGATAGGTAGTTAACTGTTCTTTACATTTGGAAACTTGGAGTTGGAATATATTCTGGGTTGACCATGTCTCAATTGCCGGAATTGCGCCTATTTGAATTATGCTGCTCTGGTCTTTTGCATGGGATTACTTCGGACACCGTAGTACGTATCGTGAGCATGTATCCAGGTTAATAACATGAATTAAAGTCCGCTAAATTCATGTAATTTATAAATGAACAGCCAGGGTCCTTACTTTGTCCCCTGTGGAACGCCAGAAAATTTCCCCCCATTCAGAGAGATTTCTCTCCCATTCAATTTTCCCCCATTAATTCATTCAGGTATTCTAAAACTGAAGGCAGTCCTTTCTTCATTGATCATGGCATCCAGCAACGCACGCAAATTTGAATGCGATTTTCTCGGCAAGTATTTATCTCCTCCCCTTTAAAAGAAAACACGCCTGTTGAAATCCTTAAAACATTTTTGGTAAGAGGGGGGAGGGTTGAATGCAGTCAAACATCGCACAAATCGTACATTTTGCCAACCACGGCCAAAGATCTTGTTATTTCATATATGTGGGGGAAAGAACTTGAATATCTTCTAGACGCCTCAAAATTCGCTCCAAGTAAGCGCTTTTTTATAGAAAGTTTTGTTTGATTAATACATGTAGAAATATTTATTTTGAATTTCTTAAATATCGGGTTTTTACTCCCACGCGCGTGCCCATGCACGATTTGCCCATGGATGGTCATGTATTAAAGGGGCGCCCATAGCCGGATACACGTGAGAAACACGCTGCTGGGAATCACACTACTTGACCTGTAAAATCGATTTCCGATGTTTCCAGATGCCTCGCTGTATGCCATAGACATTCAATTATTTTGATCGAGCGGAATTGTACAACTCTACAAGGAACGAATCCCAGGTCTTTGAAATGTATAGCTCAGTGTTGAAGCCTGCGATTTGCGGGCTGGGTGCTGGTTAACGCACACGTTTAATAACAGTAGAGAAAATAATAAAGGCTTGGAAACATCGACGAGTGCCGGAATACACTGAAAGCACAATATCAGTGTGTGTAAACAAAAAGGTCATAGATTTATTATGTTATCAGGTCCACTAGGGTCTGTTCTTTCATATCGTCCAGTTAAAACCTTCCAAACAGTTGCTAATAAGGATAACTTTGAACGTTTAGATCATATATATCTTATATATTAAACTAGATAGCGCATCTCTTTTAGTAAAATTGAAGCCAAGAATATTCCAGCGGTTACTCCCATTTGAATAGATGGCGGCCATGCTATAGATAGCTATAGAATTATATGGAAAATACTATGCTGTATTTCCTTGAAATGTTCAACAACATACTAGTTTAGTGCAAGGAAAAATGGAAAAGCATACAGTTGTCTTATAATTCTGTACTGTAGATTCTCTAACAATTTTTGCACGTACCGTTATACACTCCTTCTTACAGTACCCAGTGTTTAATATAAACAATCAATATTTTTTAATAAAATCAGTACTTAGCATATTTACAGTCTATAAACAGATTTAGAATGAATAAAATGGACATTCAATGTCCATTTGAGTATTGGCAGTTTGGCTAGTGTCCAAATGTGTAACCTAAACATGCAGTCGTTCTCGAGACCTCTGTTGAAATTAACAAGAAAATCAATGCAAAGTTTATATCGTTTCCAGATAACAACAATTTAGTGACATATAAGATTATATATATGTGAACCAAAGGGCAAAGGCAGAACCATAGATATCTCATATACACTAGATAGCGCATCTCGGAATACAAAACTGAAGCCAAAAATCTCAGCGGTTTCCCCCATGAAAATAGGCGGCGGCCATAGTGGTCGTTCCCACTCATCAATGAAATGCTATAGAAAATACTATACTTTTCGAGGCTTTTTTGCATTTCTGGATTAAAAATACCTTTTTGAGGTACGTTCGCCTTGAAATCGCAGCTTTTTTGGAAAAGCGTACAAGAAAAAAACATTAATTGGCGATGTTGTTGTCTTTGAATCGCATTTTAAAGCTAAAAATTTCGAATTACGATATTCTTTATATATTTGTTTTGAATCTGTGAATGATTCTCTGGTGAAGTATCTTCTAATCAATACATGTACTTATGGTTTCTGGCACCACTTTATGGAAATGGAAGTTGGTAAGTAACGTTTCTTTCGAGTCTGCACTTTCAGTTTGGGCAGTTTTCACTGTAAATCTTTAGTGAAATGTTTGAGACAGTCTGAGTCTGCACTTTCAGCTTGGGTAGTTTTCACTCTAAATCTTTAGTGAAATGTTTGAGACAGAGTTTGCACTTTCAGCTTGGGCAGTTTTCACTATAAATCTTTAGTAAAATTATGTTTGAGACAGAGTCTGCACTTTCAGCTTGGGCAGTTTCATAGTAAATTTTAGTAATATTTAGCTTTCTCTGATACATTCTGTGTAATCACTCACACTGGTGCTTAAAAGGTACAAGTTTATTTAATTTCTTTCTAATTTTTTGTCCAGATGAATTCTCAGTGGTCTTTTTTCCAAGATGGTAAATTTAACCTCACAGTAACTCTTGATGATGCTCTTGGTCAACTGAAATATAACATGATTTTCACCAACTGGTGAGTCAAAAATATGGTGATCTAGCTCAGTAAAAAGATTGTATATGGACAATGAAGCCAGAACATATGGACAATGAACAATGAAGCCAGAACAGAAGTGGTCAGAACATATAAGTGTCTGCTTTTTGAGAACAGAACAGTATGGACAATGCAACCAGAACAAAAGTGGTCAGAACATATAAACATCTGCTTTTTGGGTGACCACTTTTCTTGATGAACATTTTGTATCAACTGTTTTCATAGTACTTCATCCTTAGGGATGTTTATCATGTTAATGCAGGTCTAATTTCAATCAATATAATAGTACACTGTAAAAAAATAAAAATAAATTGCTTACTGATGAAATGTCCTGGGAAGTTTTCTTTTGATTTTTGATTCTGTCACAATTGACCCTTCACTATTACTTCTTATACTTTTTGCATCAGGAATGACTTTACCCATTGCCAGTGGCGTAACGTTATATCAGGGGGCCGCCGGGTCAAAATTTTCGAAGGCCCCCCTAGTAGAAGTGCCAAATGCACGAGTTGAGCGCCGTATATGCACGAGTTTTCTAGGGGGTCCAGGGCATGCTCATCCGGAAAATTTTTGAATCTAGACTCTGAAATGCCATTTCCAGGACTTTGGTGAGATATTTTACAGAATTCTGATGGTCAGAAAACGACATTGTAACATATCAGAGGCCCAGGCCAAGGTTTTTGCTCTATCGCCTAAACCTGGGGCCCCCATTGGGGTTGGGGGCCCCCGGGTTCTCCCGGTCTGAGCCCATAGTAGTTATGCCACTGCCCATTGCTATGAAATTTTCTGAGTTTAATTCAAATTTTTAATTTCAATTGGCACCAAAAGTTCTTCAGGTCTCCAATTTTTTTTAAAATTGGACATTTTTTTTAATGATATTTACAGTAACCACTAAACTCAAAAGGCAAAAATTGAGAGTTTATCATGTTTTCAATTCCTGAGAGTACTGGCAAATTTATTTTATTTTTTTAGAAAAGTTTAATTATTGTGCATCTGATGAGTCAAAGAATTAGAAAACACTATTACACAAAGTCAAAAGTAATACTTTATTATAACAATAGAATTATTTATACAATAGTGAGTGCAACTATATTTAAGATTATAAAATCTACTGTGCATCAAGCAGTTTATCCCATTGACTTTACAATATACAATAATGCAAGAAGTAATGTGTCTCATTACAAAATAGGGTTTCCAAAAGCAGTTCTAAAATTCAACTGATTATCAATGACCTATGCTGTTAATAATTACAGTAATTTGGCAGTTTGATTGCTTGAATTAGAAACAAAAGGTCTAGGACTCAACAGAAAGAAATATTTCTTAACATCAAATATTAAAGATAGTTTGAAGCATTCATACAATTGAAGGTTTTAGAAAGTTTGATCATCAACTACATTTACATAAAGCAATAGCAATTATGTTATATTGCCTGCGAATATATTAAGTTGCAATTATTCTTCTCTAGCTTCTAATACATTTTAATCTTGATGTGATTCCATGGAACTATAAAATAATATATGATATGTTGTATGTATGTATGTAATAAATATACAAATAGTAAGGAGTAAGAACCATTTTTGGTGTCAATGTTTTATATATTGACTATTTAAGATTTTAAGTCTATTTTTGCCATTGATAAACTGTGACTAAAATGTTTTTCAGTGTCGCTGTCTTTTACAAAAGAATATGCAAATACATTCACAATTTTGCCATGAAGCAATGGCGATAGCTCAAAATGTTTTATTTGGAATTGGTGGAACTATATTTATATATACATCAACAATGATGGTTTGTCCATAAGGTTTGTCCTATGGGCGCCCTTCATACGGGTCGACAAATATTGATATTTTTGAAAAAAAAAATAAAATTCTGCCTACCCGTTATTCACAATATGAAGCTCCAACGATCTGGCATCATTTACAACAAGTTGCACACTTGAAAAACCAAAATTGACTGCATAAAAGAGGATTTAATGTCAACTTTGTCCATTTCCGCAATACAAAATATACAAATTATCACGCTCCGTGGGAACGACCAATATGGCCGCCGCACGTAAACTGCGACTGCGATCAGGCTTCAATTTTCGCCTGCCTACAGGGTGGGATGCGCTATCTGGTGTATATGAGATATCTAT
>CACRXK020010947.1:0-16979 GCA_902702795.2 Paramuricea clavata | reverse complement strand
TTTAGTTTAGGTTTCCTCCTGTAGTAACACTGGATCAATAAGAGATAATCCTTAATGGACCTCTAGGGAGAACAGTTTACAACTGATAGAGCTACCCAGAATAAATAAAGTTAGTTTAGTTTAGGTTTCCTCCTGTAGTAACACTGGATCAATAAGAGATGATCCTTACTGGACCTCTAGGGAGAACAGTTTATAACTGATAGAGCTATCCAGTATAAATATAGTTTAACATATTTTTTTACCTCTTCGCTGATCTTGGCGGGTACGGCGGCAAACTCGGGTGACGATGCGTACGTATTGAGATCGTCGACACTATCGATCAATGGAACAATGAATTTAGCACATTCTTTACGGTGGTCACTGTTTGGTTCTTTAGCCAAGACCTACACGATGAGATTAAGGAAAAGTAAAAAATAGCTGCGAGTTGGAGAGGATGCCAGTGATTGGTACACGCACCTTTCCCTTCTGTGACCAGGGTTCGATTCCTGCAATATGCAGTCGTCTGATTATAATTTCACCTCAGTCGCATGTGAGAAGAGTGTTTCCACTTTTACTCTACCAAACACAGGGTAGTCTAGTTTCCTCCTGTGGTAACACTGGATGAATAACGGTTGGGCGTTGCTGGACCTCTGGGGAGAACTTTATAAAGTTACTCTAAGGCCAGCTTACACTATCAAAATTTCTGTGATCACAGTAGGAATTTTGCATAGGTAAATACCAAGTTTTAAAGGATTTGTGAGAAATGTTTGAGGGGACTCAGTCAGTGTTAAACAATAAGTCGGTTCCCTCAAAGATTTCTTACAAATCCTTTAAAACTTAGAATTTACCCATGCAAAACTCTTCTGTGGTCACAGAAACTTTGATAATGTAAACCAGACTGTAGTTACCTTGATGGCTTTGACCAGGTTTGCTGTGTTGTTGGCAATATCCTTGGCTGCTTGAACGAAATGTTTTTTCGCCACCGGGTTGTTGGTCTTAGCAGACGCGGCCTTACATACATTGCAGAGGTTTGAGGTGTGCTTAGCCACTGCCGTCGCCGATTGTAAGATCTACAGTTAAAAGCAAAAATAAGTCCAAATCGTTTTGACTTTTAGATCATAGCAATCGTGAATGCAATTTGTTCAGCGTTTACAATCATTTACCTGGACCGAAGGGAAAATATCTGATATTATAGTAGGTTGAGATTAAAACTGACCTGTTGTTGATTACTGGATGGGTTCAGTAGATCATCACAAGCTTTCTGAATGTCATGTCGAGCTCGCTGGAATTGATTGGCGTCAACCAAACCTGGTTTACCAGCTACGCTTGATGGATCCGAAATAGCAACCAGATAAGCGGCCTGTAAAGAGAACGAAAGGTGAACAAGAGAGAAATAAAGAAAGGTGAACAAGAAATAAAGTTGGTTTAGTTTATACCTGAGAAGCGGCTTCAGTGAGTTTAATAACAGCATCAGCGACGCTCTTCACTGCATCGTCAAATGCAGACATATCTCCTGTCTTGGCATTTCCAGAGACGTCGGTCATTCCGTCTCGTAGAGCTTTCGAGTTCTCACTCACGGAATCAAGACAATCAAAGAACGAATAATCATTGACTGGCTCGACCGGGTTCTCCAGGAGATTAGATACAGCCTGAAGTGGAAATATATTAATGTTTCAATACTAACACTTAGAAAGTTTAGCTCTTGTGAGTCAGTAAAGATGAGTGATCTCGATGTCTTCTTTTGTATGTAAACATATCATTTCTCGTATTAAGTTTCCAGCCAACTACAAGTTTCCACAAACCTGAATATTTCTAAGAGCGCTTTCACATTCTTTTTGACCAGGAGCAGCAGTCATTGCTGTATTCAATAAGTTGTTAATACTGTCTGTCACGGCTCTGAAACAGGACAATATAATTGATATAATCAACACATAGTATAACTGATATAATCAACACATCATAGTACACAACACCAACCTCGCAGCTCCAGCCAGGAGATTCTTGGAATTGGGAGCATTTGGATCAGCAGCGAGGGACTTGGCTGCGAGGAGAAGTTTACTTGAGGCCGTTGATGTGTTCTTTAAGCTGCGCACTAAAGCCGATTTCGTATCGTCATCCTTAACAAATACAAAACTATGTTAGAAAAAATACAACAAGGTGAATAATTGTTCATTATATAAATTTATATTCACTTCAGACTCTCCTTACCGTAGTCTGACCAGCTAGTTGCATGCCAGGGTTCATGAGATCCTCGAACGATTTGGAATATTTCTGAGAGGACACGGCAA
Organism: Paramuricea clavata; assembly: GCA_902702795.2. Lineage (NCBI taxonomy): Eukaryota > Metazoa > Cnidaria > Anthozoa > Malacalcyonacea > Plexauridae > Paramuricea > Paramuricea clavata. Next base: position 14,712 of record CACRXK020010947.1, on the reverse strand, counting down.
GTTCATTTGGTGAACCACGCGAGGCCTGCACCAGATCACTTGCAGCCAAGTTCAACAACGCACCAGATTCGTTCACTTGGTCTTGTAATTTCTGGTAGCTGTCGTCACTCGGTGGGAACTGAAGCAGGGTGCGATAATTCAATATTTTTAGCCGTACCTGACAGGTACTCCGACAAGTTTTGCCGCGTACCTGATCTGGTACAAACATAAGAGTCAAGACGTACCTAAAGCCCCGTTTACACTACGCTCAATTTTTGGTACCGTACCACTTTTTGGTTCTTGGACTACCTAAATAGGTAGTCCAAGAACCAAAAAAGTGATACGGGTACCAATTTTATCCGTGCCGTACCAAACATTGAGCGTAGTGTAAACGGGGCATGCGTTTTCATACCTACGTATAGTTTACTGGTCCAAAAGCAAAAAATGTAATGGTATTTTATTACAACAGTACATAATATAACAGTTTTCAAAGTGTCGACGTTGTGACTCGAATGCCATCGCTCATTTACAGCGGATTTACCAAGGGTGCTAACAGTCTAACCTCAGCTACATACAGTGTAGTTTTCCTCATTGGGCCTAAAAAAAGCCTGTGGTTCCGGTTTCATATCGCGAAAAAATTAGGTTAGGTATAGGTAGATATTTTTTTCCATGGTTTTGGCAGTTTTTTGCTGGGCGATTTTCAGTAGAGTCCCAACATCAATATTAACTAGAAATGCGTAGTTCCTACAGACGAATTTAGGCAATTTGGTTCAATAATTACGACAACAGACGATATTTTGGCACGCTGTACGAGCAGCCCGCAACCACCCGGAGAAATTAGGGTCCTAATGGGGTCCACGGGCAGAAAAAAATATGGTCGGTCGGGAAACCGGAACCACAGGTATTTTTTTTATTGGCCTTGGTATAGCATTGGCAATTAAGCCCAGGTCACCCCACACAACGGTAACGATAACTTTTAAAAAAATTATGTTGGTGTCCACACTACAACGAAAATGATAAAATTGTCGGCGTTTCACGATAACGATTTTAAAATCGCTCACACGAGAGATTTTTTTTTCAGGCGGGCAATGACGATAAATTTTCTTTTGGCTTCTTTCATCCCAAAGTATGTCGGATGCGTGGAATTTAAATGTACAGCTAAAGTTACTAACGGTTTTGAATACTTATGTTTGCTAGTTATTGCTAGAAGGAAAATGTAAGTACGCGAATGGCAAATTTCCGCGTACCTACGTGGTACTTGCCTAAAAACAAAGAAGTACCAGCCCATAAATTTGGCGTACCTCCGGTACGTTGGTACGCGAATTATCGCACCCTGACTGAAGAACACGGAAAGAACTTTAGGACATATCTAAGATGAACTCGTAAGTTTGGAAATGAGTTTTAATGATGACTTACATCTTCAGAGGCAAGGAGTTCACTTGCTTTCGAAACTCGTTGAATGGCTTCGTCAACATCCTTCTGTCCAGGAAGACAGTTGATGCAGTTCTTCAGTGACTGGGACACATCTTTAGCAACCTACAAACACCGAGAAAAATTGGGTAACCAGGGTATACCCTAACTCAATCCAAGCTATACCCATACATGACCAACTATATATGTACTCTAGCTCTATCCATAACTGACCCACTATATGCAAGCTCAGTCCATAACTGACCCTGTGTATCCCTACCTTTCCCAATCTCTGCTGGTTGTTTGGATCATTGGGATTACTGACCATACATGACCCATTATATATCCTAGCTCTATCCATAACGAACCCTCTATATCCAAGCTCAGTCCATAACTGACTCTCTGTATCCCTACCTTTCCCAATCTCTGCTGGTTGTTTGGGTCATTGGGATTACTGGTCGCTTTCTTTGCCTCCTCCAGTAACTGTGCAGAAGCTCTCATGACGTCCTGTGCAGCCTTAATGATATTCTTCTGATCGTCTCTGTCCTCAAGAGCAGCGGCAACACCTCGTACAGCATCGGTAAGTACTCGGAGAGCGTTCGCGGTGTCTCGGGCGGCTATACCTGTGTAGTTCTCGTTTGCCTGGCAAGAAATGTAGGACGTGAAACGGTTTCATTCATAAAACGAAAATGTATTCCTCAATATACATAAGTAAACGAACGTAACCTCTTCAAGGATTACACTTATTTACCAAAAGTAGCGAAACATGTTTAATACTAGCGAGTTTAGGCATGCGACGTTTTTGTCAACACAGACGCCACCCAAAAACTGGTAGAACTAATTTTGGCGGCATTTTGCTTCATAGTGCTCTTGCAAGGAAGCAAAACACTTTAAAAATCTTATATTTTGTCATATCTGTTGAAGCGTACCTGTGCGGCTGCTGTCAATAATTGTGCCATGGAGGAACCGACTGTTTTTGAAGTCGCACCAAGATCCAATGAACTGCTTTCCAACTAAAAAGATAAAGTTGAATAAATATTTTCTATACATTTCTAAGCTACACCTGTAGCCTTGCAGAAAGAAAGAAACGAGTCGAAGAGAAACCCGAACACAACTTACCGATTCTCCAGGCAGTGGGAGCAGTTTTCCTTCGTCGGCAGATTTCTCCAGAGCTTCCAAGTCTTCAGCAAGAGATTTCACGCCTTCCAATGCACTGTCAATCTCGATTGAACCGCATGCTTCTGCTGCCTAAAAAATATTACACACATTCAAATTTTATATAACATACAAAAACAAGACAAGAAACTATAATTGATCAGACGCAGGTTGTATGATGGCCTCTACTCTACTCCACTCCACTCTCTGATGGACCCAGCCAACGTACAGTTGCCCCCCTCGTTCATCAAAGCGTTATCCATGATATATTTACCTTGTTCGCTGCATCTCGGAGTTCAGCGAGAGAGGCTGCAGTTCCTTTAGCGAAGCCACCAAGTTGCGTGCTAGCAACAGGATCTCCCATCGTGGGTAAAGATGCTTTCGCTGCGGCTACGAGTTTTGTACCAGGCTAGAAAATCACGGATAGCATGCTCGTGACATGGTTTACTACAATGTTTGAATGCTGTCAACGTAGGGCTAGACACATAAAGGCCCATTTACACGATACGACTATAGTCGAGTGTCATTCTGGCGTATGAAAACGACTGCTGGATTGCCACTATTCCTGTTCATCAGTTTATGGCGAAATCTGACATGTGACATCTTCACATGCATTTATTCGAGTAAGATGGACCGTAAACAGCTTTTCTATCATTTGGTGGGTAAGCATACGTACCGGTATAAAGTCTTTGGAGGTGTTAATCAAGTTCAATTGTGTGGTTGGGTTATTTGGATTATTCATACTATCTTGAATTGTTTGGTTGAGTTTTTCTACATGTTCTTGAACAGGCTAAACAAGAAGGAAGCAATGTTAAGACTGTTTCCAGAATAATGAATTACCACCACAATGTCATTGTAAAGTGTGTTCACCTTGAGTTGGTCTTGAAGAAGCTGTTGTGACGAGGGGTTCCGATTTGCGGCCGATGTATGGTCGGCTGCTGTTAACAGTTGAGTTGTCATCGCTGAAGCTTGCTTGGCAGCGTCCTGATGCGGGAAGAAGTTTTGGTAAAAATGAACAGAATGGAAGAGAAGAAGGTATACACGAAGGAAAGAGGAAGAGAAATTAAAGAAAGGAGGGATGTACGGTAAAGAATGGAAGAAAAATACAGAAGGAAGAAGAAGGCAAGTTGATTAAACCCACACGTTTCTGGGAATCAAGTAACGGTAAGAATGTAATCAAGGGGAAAATTAACAAAAAATGAACTAGAAGAATAAATGGACTCAAATTTTGTCAAAGTACGAAAAGAGAGAAGGCAGAAGTAAAAGGTCACTTACCTCCAAACGTTTGATCAATTTCTTCTTCAGCGCGTTGTTTGCGGCAGCATCTGTGGCCAAACGAATATCAGAGGCTGCTTCGCGTAACCTTTGTTGTTCCTTCGCATCATTAGGATTCCTTGCAGCACCCTAGATATTCCACGTAATACAACATAACCACGTTAGTGATACTCTGCATCGTATTGGCTAGACTGGGTATGTATGGAGCATATTATTTTGGAAACCCATTCTCAGAAAGACACCGGAAATTATCAAAGCTAATAATTCCAAAATTAACATCTCCCCACAGGCAGGAACGAAAATTAAGAAATGGACCTTGGAGGCTTCATACAGCACTTAGTAGATTCTACGGTAATTTTTAAAGCTAACCTTTGCGGCTTCGACCATCTTTGCAGTGGCGTCAGCAAGGTTCTTGGCCGCAGCCAAAAGTCGTTTCTGTAAGTCAGCGTCCTCCTCGCCTTCCGCTTGAGCTTTGATACCGTTTACAAGAAAAGACATCGCCTAGACGAGTAGGAAGTACATGAAAAATTATTCAAAATAGAGAGATTCGTTTAATCCGTGTATATCCGATACAACACGGCAGCTCGTGTTGTAAATAGTACATATCAACTGTAACCTACCTGAGCCAATACTTTAGCTTGTTTCACCATTTCACCAGCGTTGCCCATGCTGTTAAACATGCGGTCAGTGGCATTCAGAATATCATCACACGCGTCATCATATGGGCCCACGTTACGATCATTCGGCGCTCCCTCTTGTACTTTATTTAGTAAGTTGTTTAGCGCATCACGGACACCTTTCGCAGCATTGGCCAAATCGTTCAATAAGTTCGGATCAGACGAGGCATCCTAATAACAAATTTGTGGTTGTATAACTTAGTTTCTCGAGTCGCTCACTCATTGGTGAGGCCAAAAAAAAATATGTGGGTTTCCAGTTTCCCGACCCTACCTAGCTTTTCGACGTCGAAATCCCGACCCTAAACTTTTTTATTGGATCATGCTTGTAAGTGTTTCCACTTAGAGGAAAAAGTTTGTGGAAAATTGAAATTTGAGGCAATATTAGGGAAATTTATCTTTGGATGTGGAAGCACTGACTAAACAAAATGGCGTCCGCTTGTTAGGAAAATAAAAAAAAAGTTAAAAAAAAAGTTAAAACCGACCAGCCCTACCTACGTTTTTATAAGAAGAAACCGGAAACCCACATTTTTTTTTGGCCTGAACAGGTTTCCCAACAGGCTATTGCCCAACTGATAGGGGTCCCAGGTTTTCCGACCAAGGATTGAACCCGGGTCTCCCAGCTTGAAAGGCGTGGTGACCACGACCATAGAGATTATAAATAACACTAGAGGAGGCATTGTAATCTTAATTCAGTAAGAAAAAGGGAACGCGACTATTGGGGGGCAAATTCAAGTCCCGGATGTGTATTCGTGTTCCCATTGGTGACGAGTTTCAAATCAGCCAATGAGAGCACGATTTTATATCCGGGACTTGAATTCCCCCCCCAGTAGCGGCGTTCCCAATTTTTAAACTCGATGCCTCCTCTAGTGTTATTTATAATCTCTATGACGAGACCACTGTAAGTTAAAGATGATATCTTTCGAACTTTTTTTGAATTGAAACGTACAGTTCATATTCATTTACAAGCATAGCGAACCAGAAAAGTGTTAGATATTCAGTTAGTATATCATATTTTACAAATATAGTAGTTCAAAATGTAAACAAAGTTTGCGCATGTGCACAGAGTGGACATCATCTTTAATAATATGTAAATTACGATTATGGTGTGTATAAGTAAATTCAGGTCTTTTACCTTGCAAGCGCCTTCAGTGCCTTCCACAGCCTTGGATACCAACTTGGCAGCTTCAACGACTTGATCTTTGCACAGTTGACTGTTGATGGAAGGCGCTAAGACTTTTGTACACGCCACCAGTTGTGACGTTGTCATGGCAGTATCTTTAGCTGAGCCAATCACCTGACTTTGTAGGGAAACGTCACCACACTTACTGGCAATGGCCTTGGCCTTCAATACCAGAGCGGCGGTGGCGTTGGCCACAGCCTGGGCAAGAGCTAACAGCATTTCCTAGTTAAGAAGAGAAAATAACGAAGGGAATTTAAACCACTGTACGAATATTGTATATTAGGTTTATAGTATAGTACAGTACTGTACACGTAGAAAACTTTGCCTTTACCATACGAACGAATGCAAATTATTTGTCTGGCGTCCAAGAAAACTGCAGTGATAACATTGTGTCTCTCAATACCTGTATTCCTGAGTCGACTTCTTGTTCGCCGCCCATCGAGTTCAATACGTTCGCTCCAGCAGTTCCAACATCACCAACAGCTTCTAGTAGCTTTTGACGGTTTTGCTAAAGAATGAAAACTTCAAAATGAAATACTGTTTGACGTGCTTTCTGATGTCAGGAGGTTCCTGGTTTGGCTTTTGTATAAGCAGACTGATATCAATATTACAATATAGAAATATAACTCTGTTACGCCTAACTGGATCTTTTAAACTTCTCTCTATTGGCCGTAAAAAGCAGTGAAACCTACACAATTCTTTATGCCAGCCAAATAAATACAACAAATTCACGTATCGCCATCGGCTAAATGAAAACTTCAGCTTCAAAATTAGATTCTCTTAATACGCTTTCTGATTCACGAAGTTTCCTGGTTTGTTTTCGTATAAGCAGACAGATATCAATATAGAAATTGAAAAGCTTTGCTAAGACTAACTGTACCTTTTAAAATCCTCTCTATTAGCCGTAAACAGCAGTGGAACGTTCACAAATAGTAGCGAAACGTTCATAACTCTTTATGCGAGCCAAATCAATACAACAAATTCACGTACGGATGGAGCAAATCAACACAGAATTTCACCAAACAGGAAATTACATGGCCAGATAAATATATGGACAAGGAAGCCAAGGACAAAATTTCCACCGGAGGCAATTAGATTTGCAATTCAATGTAGTTAAGACCAAAATCAAGGCAATTTATTTAGCACAGATGTTGATTCAACTCTAACAACTCTCCTATGCTTACATTATCAGGAGCGCCAGGACTGCCATGCGCAGCTTGAGTAAATTTGCGAAAGCGTCGGCCAGGTTCTTCGCAGCGTCTTGTAGTTTATTCCCATCGTCTTCTTCATCCATCAAAGCCGCGATCATTTGAATACCTTTAGTTAGTTCTTCAAGATTGGATGAACTACAGAAAGAAGTGACGACATTAACATACAGGGCGTGGTTGTCATGGTGACCCGAGTGTAATGGTGGCACAGTGGTTAGAGCAACTCTAGTGTCCTCATGCAGTAACACTGGATCAATACACTCCTTACCAAACCTTTAGGGAGAACAGTTTAGAACTGATAGAGCTATCCAGTATGAAAAAATGCAATTCAGATAAACAATTCCAACTGGCAACTTACATTGTGTCAACAGCTGCACTCGCTTTGTTGTAACTGGATTCGTCTGGTTCAACTAGGTGGGAAGCACGTAACATGAAGTACTTGCAAAACTAAATAGTCGAGCGTGTGGTGAATGGACGTACCTGTTGTCAACGTCACAATAGATGCTGTGGACGCAGAAAGAGCCGCGAGACGGTTGGCAACATTTTGTCTGTTTGCATCCAAGTTGTTCTGTTTCCACTTGAGTGATTGCTGAAAATTGATGGAGGAATACAGATACAGCAAGCAGAAGAGCAAATATTCTTCAAAGGCCGGTTTACATTTGCAATTTTTGCTACGATTTCTAGTGTGACTTTCTTCTTCTGATAGATGTGAACGAGTGGATAAGTTATGAATGTCAAGATGCGAGTACATGTACTCCGGACATTCATAATTCATCCACTCATTCACATACATCAGAAGGAGAAAATCGCGCTAGAAATCGCAAGCAAAAATTGCAAGTGTAAACGGGTCTTAACGATCCTTCTCAAACTCATTATTGTGGTTTTACTGCACTCACCGGATCTTCTCCTAAGGGAGGAAGGTCAGCGGATTTCTCCATTTCGTCACGCGCAGATCTCACCGATGTCAAGCCCTGGCTTACACGTCCAAAGAATGCTTGCTGGGCATTGCCAGGCTTGTGGATCTTAGGCTGAGTACCACCAGTCTAGACAGACAAACGTATCCATTAGTGAATGTTTCAGAGAGGCAATCTGGATACTATAGGTGTCGTAACCTAAACTATTATTCTTAGGGGATGTTACTACAGAAGGAAAGCTACTCTGAACTAAACTTTCTTTATACTATTTACTTATATCAGTTCTTAACTGTTTTTCCTAGAGGTCAAGTAAGGGCCATCCCTTATTGATCCAGTGTTACTACAGGAAGAAACCTGAACTAATTTTATTATACTAGATAGCTATATGAGTTCTAAACTGTTCTCAGTAGTGGTCCAGCAATCTCTTGTTCATCCATACAGTATTGCAACAGGAAGAAACCTAAACTGTACTAACTTTATTTATACTGGATAGCTCTATCAGTTCTAAACTGTCCTCAGTGAAGTACTCATTACCATTGGAGCTTGATGTCCAGATTTTGCTTGACCGGAAACTGTTCCATACTGTGCTGCCTGCATTTGACCAACATCAAACTGCGTTGCACCAGGTCCACCAGCTCGCATAATTCCTGGCAAGGCAACTGATCCGGGCTCGGCATGGCCTATCTTGTTAGTCTGACGTTCAAGGATTGTACCCCTTAATGTGAAATATTGCAACATAAATAAATGTGTTTGGCGTGTTGAGAAAAACGTTGTTTGCTTAAGCTCCCTAATGGTAGCATACTAACTTTGAAGGAGTAACTGAATCCTCTAACATAGTCGATTCCTCGTCCGCGTCCATATCGAATCCTTCATTTCCACGTTTCTATAGAATATCATTAGTATGTACGGTAGTGAGCAACCACGATACAATAGAAGACAGCACATGCCTTACATTTCACGACGACAAACGTGTAGGGTATTTACGAGTTTCAGCAAGCTTTAAAGGGCAACGAATAGTGATGAAATTTTGTCAGAGGAAGAAAAATTAAACTACATCTCTCGTTTCTGTTTATTTGCCATCAAATACAAGACTATTACATATAATGAAAAGAATGAACATTATTTTCTCACTTTGAGAACTGCAGGTTGATCAACATCTGCTGTACGATAGTGCTTAGTAAAACTCGACAATTTCCATCTACATGCAATACCCATCAAATATTACTCATTCGAGTGTGATGCCACAAAAATCTTGACAGTGCCGTCGCGAGGAACTCGCTTCGGGGGGGTTTGGTTAAATCTACCTGAAAGTATCAAATTTTCGAATTTTACCTGAAAAAATTTTTTCGGAAAATTTTTTTTTGGTGACCTCCCCCCCGTCGCCAAAACATTTTCGGTCAGTGTACCATTTTAGAGGTAAAAATATTTTTCCGGACATATCCAAATTTTTCGCGACATAAAAAACTTTTTGGATATCACAAATTTTCTCCGTTTATCAAAGAAATTTTTCTAAAATTCTGAAAATTTCTTGGATTTTCTAAAATTTTTGTAAATATACCTTATTTTTTTCCCAAATTGACAGTTATTTTTGTAAATTAACTTTCTCTGGTCCTAGGAATTACCTGAAATTGCGTTGATTTACCCTGAATTTCTTCTGCAAATCTACCTGAATTTACCTGAAATTGCTCATATGAGCAATCATCAGGGGGGTGTTACACCCCCACACCCCCCCCGCTCGCTACGGCCCTGAATCTTGATATTTAGTAAAACACGCCTAGAGTGAGACTCACTATCTTGAGGATGATGTCAATATAACCAGCAATCAACTGAGATATTTTCTCGCCTTCAACAGTTTGGACGGAGTAATACGATTCCGTGTAATCACCGAAATCCTAAAAGCAATAATACCATACAATGTAATGTAAATTTAAACTTATACCGATGAACTATGCGCTGGTGAGCAAGTGACACTTCATACCAACTATGGGATCTAGCTAAAACTCTATGCTCTAGGTACCTTTCTGTTTTTATTTCCAGACGAATCATATCAAAAGTCACTCCGTTACTTACCAATGTAAAACTGTTTGGTGAAGCCGCCCATCTTCGTACTGTGGTAAGAGGCCAAGTCTTTAGAGTCTAAACGACGCGGCAAAATGCGCAATTCAGCAACAATGCTAAAGGATGGTTTACACTATCAAATTTCTTTGATAACAGTAGGAATTTTGAATAGGTAAATTCTAAGTTTTCAAGGATTTCTAAGAAATGTGTTCGAGAGAACTGAGTCAGTGTTAACACACGAGTCAGTAATTCCCTCAACGTTTCTTAGACAGGGTTCGTACACCTTCATAATTTAAATAATCCAGGGTTTTCCAGGACTTTTTTCATCCTTTTTCCAGGGGTTTTCCAGGGGCATTTGAAATATAAATCTATAAGTGTTTAACGGATAAGAAACGTTTGCGACGGCTAGTACTTCATCTTGCACAGATACTTTTGGGTTTGTACCAGTTTGAACGAAATACATTCATAGTTTGACTATATATAATGCAAGAATCTTTCGTTCAATCTTTCTTTTTTTAAAAGATAGTCTTAAATAGTTTAGGTATGATCCTATACCCAGCTCAGTTTCTCAGTTTTCCAGGGTTTTCCAGGGATAAATTTAGAATTCCAGGGTTTTCAAGGGTTTTCCAGGACTAAAATAAAAATTCAGGGTTTTCCAGGATTTCCAGGGGGCGTACGAACCCTGCTTACAAATTCTTCAAAACGAAGAATTTATCCATGCAAAATTCCTGCTGTGATCACAAAAACTTTGATAGTGTAATTATAATTAAACCATGCAGCCTTAAACTACTTATCTCGGCAAAGAAGACAAGGTTCAAAATATAAGACAACTGCACCTCTTTCGTTTTTTCATCCAGTCTAAGTACACTCTCTTTGGTGATGCCAAGTAAACGTGGAACTAATTTGTTCTTCCCTTTCATTTTTTCCTGTTTATACCAAAGACAAAGATTTTGTCGAAATTAAAACAGCAGACAACAAGGTATTGTACAGTACCGACTGTAAAGAATTCCCCTACCTTAACCAAGAAGAATGTGACACCATAGGTTTTCAAACTGCGACACAGTTGCACATATCTAAACTTTGCTTGAAGTTCGTCCAATCCGTGACATTTCTTATGCTCCTAATGCACAGTAATAATAGTTTATCTAATATGTACTGTACATAATAGTTTATGTAATATTCACAGTAATACTGTAATAGTTTATAGAAATATTTGAAAGAAGAAATCTATATGGAAACATACTTCTTTAATTTTCTTGTCAATGCCTTTTGACTTTCCATATTCTTTTGGCAACATTTCTTTAATCCTAAGAAAACAAGTTGTACAATTATTTACAGTACTGCAAAAGAAACAGTGAAAGCAAACTTTTGTGTGATAATTTTTCTACACTTACTCAATTTTTCCTGATTTATAAAACTGTTCTGCAAAATCACCGAATTGCAGTTGGATTTGCAAGGCTCCAAGCTGGGAAAAAAGGTATGCATATTAAGTACAAGATACAAACAAACATATCAGATACAGTGGAAGAAAATTTATGAATTGTATTTATAATCAATTATTTCATGTTCATTAATACCTGTGCTGCTTCCTCTTGAGTACAAGGATGACTTCCTTTGATAATTCCATCACTACACTACATTCAAATAAAAATGTAATAATGTACAGTACTTTCTACTTGTGCAATACCAGGTGAAAAAGGGCCATAATTGTGATGCAAAGCGAAACAATCAATCAATGAAATATATACAGGGTAGTGCAAGACAAACCCAATTTCCACCTTGAAACTCAAGTTTTGAGAAACAAATCTAGACTGATTGAATTTTGGTAACCAATCAATTACCTGCACATAGAGAAGATTAAGTTGTACTGGGTCCTTGATGTCAACGTTTTTATCAGAGAAAAAGAATTTTCTTTTCAAAAGCAGCGAATGAGTGTCATCAATGCCTTGTTCACGTAACGTTTTGTCCAGGTCGAGCCATTGAACTGCAATAAGATAACACAAAGCTAAGCTACAGTACTGATATAACACTGTATTCGTGTTCCACATTACGTTCAAAACACCTTAAAAAATGTGCTCGATTTGCGCCCCTAAGATATCCGAATGTGTTTAGAGAAAACATGAGAAATCTTCCCCAATTTGGTCTAAAATGAAGTATGTTATTGCATCAGAAAATTCCGAAGAATTGAAACTCAACTTGTTGAGCTGTAAGTGATTCTGATTCACCAGAATGCATTCCAGATAAACTGGAAACAGAACACACATTAGAATGCATTCATATCCCATGCGGAATATTCAATGATGAGCACGTTTCGTACGTGTTCTTGAGCGCTGAGCAGTGCCATAAGATACACAGTACAAAAGATTCTAGAGAAGTCGGGGTTTTTGAAATGTTACCTTCGTCATCAGTATGAAGTTTTTTCTTCATTTCATCCATCTTTTTTCTATCTCGTTCTTCAATTTTTTTCATGGAAACATCCTTGACTGAATGATGTCCTGTGCCAGTTTTATCCTACAAAAATCACCATCATATTTCAGGGCTCGAAACTTGAAATTTTTGTCAGTATATACCAGCATCATAGAATCTAGTATCCATCCTTGAAATATAGTAGCCCAGATTTGGATACTAGATATTCTATTTTCAGTATCTAAGCAAGGCAAAATTTTACCTTGCAACCAGGCCTTCAGTTGCTGAGCAAAAACCAGGCCTTTAGTTTCAATAATAAAAATATGTATTGAAATTCGAAAAAATTGAAAATAACACACTGCGGCGATACGAAAGAAAGCACCGTTTGTGAAATTTTTTTAAAAATATTCTGCCAAAATCCATAGACATTGAAGTTCGGAAACATGCCAAACATCTAGATGATTATCTACTATCGCAATTTCTAAGTTTTCCTAGTATCCAGTTGGGATACGGAGCTTATGATACCCAGTATCCAAAATTAAAATCTGATATCCCGTGGATATCGGGATACCGCAAGTTTCGAGCCCTGATATTTACATTTTAAAATCACCATCAATACCAACCACTATTGGAGCACCAACAAGAGAGCTTTTAAATGTCAAATCCTAGCTGTGGCATGATTTCAGTAAACAATATACAACTTCAACAGGCAAACCGAGGCTTTCTTTGCACATTTTTAACGTTTTCAAATAAGGTTAACCACCAGCAGGTCACTTTACTTATGTTGCCTCTGATTCGATACATAACCGGAAGACGTAGGTGATAGGTTTGGATTAATTACTTTGAAAACATTAAAAACATGCAAAAGCAGATCGGTTTGCCAGTTGGAGCTGTAATCAATTATATTTGCCATTTCAGAAACTACAATTCTGATCACTCTCTGTAGCAACACCAAAGGAGCGATTTTGTCCTCACTTTTTTCAATGTTCCTCTGTTCAGAGTTGCTGTCTTCATCTCCTCGCCTTCCTCCATCATTTCCTCGTAAATTACCAAGGAAAATTCCTCTGAGTTGCCAACACCTAAATCAAGAGAATTTCAGTATCAGTGAAAGAAAAAATATTAGATACACAACAACGCATACACTATACTCTTGCTCTGACCTACAGTAACACAACAACATGAAATTTGGCATATAACTCCTTTGTACTTCCTAGTAAATCACTGAATTTGTACAGTGAATTGTACTTGTATTCTTTACTATCTGATTGTCAACGTTAAGTCGTTTTTCACCCCATTATATTCTTCATAGTATAAGGTTTAAATTCTTACCCATTTTGGCACACACAGACTGAAGAATATCACCAACTGTTTTACTATCATCGATCTATTCAAAAACAATACTTCAAGTCAATTGTGATCCATGAAAAATATTTGTTAAATTTACACAATTGTACAACAGTGAGAAAATTTGTCTACATGATTACTGGTCAATGTCCATCTTCCTACAAAGATGCCAGTACCTAGAATGAAAGAAACTGGACAAGAGATCTTCATACCTGTACTGTCTTGACAGCACCATCCATTGTGTAAACTTTAAGAAGCCGAATCTTGCTTTTGTATTCCAACATGTCCTGAAGAGCAGAGTTATGTAAGTTAATCCATTAAGCTGCAATTGTACTGACATGGTAGCATACTCCCTCTGGCAATAGGATCGAAGGGTGCTCAGAATTAAAGATCGCATAAATCTAAAGCTTTAATGGATGAAGTGTTGTGAACAATACAACGAAACGTTAGCCAACTAATTTTTGTTAAATTTGCACAATTGTACGACAGTGAGAAAATTTGTGTACATGATTACTGGTCAATGTTCACCTTCCTACAAAGATGCCAGTACCTAGAATAATGAATGAAAAATGACTTTTGGCTCAAAAGTGGTGCATTTTTTCCGCGTGTACGAATACTAAAATATTCAAAATTTGCTAATTTCACAGGGCTATTTTCCCGTATTTTACAACATTTTGCAACCAAATTTGGCAATTTTACTACTTTATAGGCTTGGGCGGTTTTGCTTAAAATCAAAACCGAAAAACCGTCTGATTCTAAACCGGTAAAACCGAAAAAAACGTTTTTTTCCCTTTAATTTGTATTTCAACTGTATGAGGAGGAATTGTGGTATTTTTCAGTCATAAGCAAACGAACAGTACATGACAAAACACAAAATTGTGCAAAGGTAACCTAAAACGACTTCAGTTTTAAAATAAAAGGGTCAAGAACGCATTTGAAAACTTATACCTCTTCAGTTCTTACCGACTTTATGGAAAAATAATAGAATTTGTATCTAGTGTCACGTAATGGTGTCATGTTTTGAGAATTAAGATCGAGTTTCAGGCGATGACAGTAAACAATTACGTAATGACGGTTTTCCGGTTTTTGTAAAAGCTAAACCGAAA
>CACRXK020010946.1:3282-16980 GCA_902702795.2 Paramuricea clavata | reverse complement strand
ACCCCCCCCCCCCCCCCCAATGCCCATCCTTAGCACTTAAAGCTGAATGAATTTCCGCTTAAAACCAAACAGCTTAAAGGTCCAGACACACTGGATGCGATTCGACAACGCGACACGATTTTTCGATTTTCACTGACCAATAACTTTGATCTAATTTAAATTTTCCAAATATTTAGAAACGCTATAACATTTGGAGTTATTTGGTCTACATTTCATTCAAAATTTGCTCTCATTGGTTGTTTTATTAACTTTCAAAAACTAAAAAATCGCGTCGCGTTGTCGAATCGCGTCCGGTGTGTCTGGACCTTTAGCTTATCAAAAAATGAACAATATATGCTCTATACACCCTCGCACGTAGTCTATTTTCCTGGCTTTTTTCCAATCTATTTGCGTTCAATTTCACCACTCGTGGTTTAAAACCGGCAACTTTACTCATTAAGCAAACTTTCTTTATTTAAACTTTCGTTTTCTCTACTTAGTCGGCTGCGTGACAGAGTATTTTCGCGTGATAGACGTTTGTAATATATAATTTTCAGTAAATACATGTTCAGAATTTAGTGTAAACAGAAAGCTTAATAACTTGGCCACTGTATTATCGTTGCATACAAACATTCCTCGCTACCCCTTTCTCTGCTTGTGTTACTATATATACCAAAGTGCAGTTCCAGCATGGTGGGAAAATACTAGGGCTCATACAAATTGCTATAGAAATTCCAACAAAGAAACTGCTTGAAATCCCTAGCGACGGCTGTCACAATGAAAGAGATTAATTTGTTTTCAATAATTTGCATGTGATCTCCATAAGAGCTGCCATTTCTCGCTTAGTCAGTGTGGGACTTTCACGATGGCGTGAACTATCTTAATATGAGCTGTTGATGATATTTTTGTGCGAATTTTAACGGAATTGAGTCCAATATAATCCCTGTGGAAAGATGTCGGGCGTGAGAGCTCGAAGCAGTGTTTTACTTGGTTTCGACGGAGTTGCTCACTCTAATTCTCAGCCTGAGCCTGTCTCGAATACGTTCTACAAGAAGCCGTGGTATAAATCTCGTTTGCTCAGTGTGCTATGTGTTGCCTGGCTCATTTTCACACTTTGCCTTGCTATCATGATGATCGTGTCCCTGGTACAGCCTCAATGGATCGGTCGAAATCTTTCCGGAGCGAAGGCAAGCTTTGGATTGTATAGAACTTGTTCGTGGACGCGTACCGGAGACTGTGAAGGCAGTATGTTAGAGTTCGATGATATTCCTTCTTCAGCTTGGAGAGCAGCGTCCATTTTGGTTTTGTTTGCCGTCATTGCTTGTTTTGTGGCTGTCGTCGTATGGGCTGCATTCTGGTTGTGCTTTGTGGAACGTGCCTATGTTGGATTTCGTATTTGCAGTGTGCTTGTATTGGTCGCAGGTAAGAACAACTAATTCCGATCATTGATTTGCTCATGAGTTGTATAGTCTGATATCAGCAAGAATATATACGTATAAACATGGAATAGGTTACAACTATAATCTATATTACTCAGTTTACTAGCAATGCAGTAATTGAATATGGAATGACGTGATGTACGCTGCCATGCTTACACTGCATGCATGTATAATCCTTAGTCAAGACATATAGCCCAAATACTTGTCTTGTTTGTAAAACTCTTGGTGTTTGCTTAAAAAATATGTCACCTAACATAGCGAATTTCATCAATTAAGTATTACTCCGTTATTCATGTAGGTTATAGTTATAGCTTTACTTAAAACCCTGGCAATACCGCTGTGGTACTGCAGGTGTAAAATATAGTGATAATCTATGATGGCCTTTTAGACATGCAAAACACATCGAAGTGTTGTCGGTATTTTGTGTTTACTTTAGTGTAAGATATGGTAGAAGCACTGTAAAATGGCTCGATATGTCAACGTACTTTGCTACTTTTCACAAGTATTTTGTCTCTGCTATATAATCAATATAACAATATTATAGAATAATATGGTTTTATTCATTCAAGTGCGGTTCTATATAAATATTCGTGTTGTGCTCGCTTGAAATGTGCGCTCATTAATTAATTTTTGCCACCTGTAATATTTTATTTAACTATTCGCTGAGCTTCGTCGCATCTAGCTATAATACATATAGTTCTCTTAAAAAAATAGTCGTTTTAACTAAAATGGGACAATATTCTTGACTAGAAAATTATTATCGCAACTTGCTTGCATGCATGTACATCTTCAGAAAGATTATAACTGTGTCTGCATGTGCATGGCGTTATGGCTGTATACACGAACGGTAGATATAATGTGCCCACTTTTCATGGAAGAACTTATATCAACCTAACTTTCGAGTATTTTAATATATTTCTAAGCGCAAAATATATAATACTCTCGTATTTCCTAGAATTCATAAATCTTTAACTTGTCTCAATTCTTCTTTGAAAGTACATTTTTGGCGTTGCCATAATTGCAGCCATTGCACAGCAACTGAAAAGTTTCACGCTGCATGTTCAATTTTTTTTTATGGAAAGCTAGAACACATCGATATACATATAGTATCTTTATCTATAGACATTAGTCAAAAGCCATTGAACTGAAAGGGCTTGATGAAAACTTTGCATATTTAACTTTCATTTGCACATTGGATATTGGGATTTGCCTATTTTTGTTACGGGACTGAGTATAATGCATGAAAGACGCAAGAATGGGAATGAGAAAACCTTCACCATTATAAAGACGGTAATTTGTTGTTGGACATTTCAGAGTTTAAATAATTTCAAGGAAAGCTTTACGGAGCAACTTTGATTGAGAGTTTGTCTGAAAATGTCGTCGGGAAGACTGCATTCTGTCCTTCTCCGGCTCGAGGTCATTTTTTGCTATTGTGAAGAAAGCATTCGGATAATTATTTTCCCATAGTTTGTAATTAGATTATGTTAAGTAATGTTTACACTACACTCGTCATATTCATCAGATAGGCCATTTTTCACGTCAAGTTTGGATTAGTAGAATTTTCTTTCGTTTTGCGAAAGACAAAAGTCGTTCAGGAGTTAATTTATTCTGTTTAGCGATACAGGATTACAGGAACGAGTATATTCCGTGCACGATGAGTTTGAATGGACTTTCCTTGTAATTCGTAATTTAAAACGTGCGCGATAATTATGTACATAACATGATAAGCAAATACGCCGTGCAATTTAAGGTGTTTCAGTCTCTTGAAATTGGCCTGTTTGACAAAAATAACAGGACACTTCTACAAAATCGTGTTACGTTATTTTATTGCTTTACTTGCGAATTTTAGGGTTGATGTATAGCGTCCCCATGCCGGCATCTCAGTGGCATACTTATACCCCTGGAAGCGGGAATGCAAACGCAACTGTCTAAAGCCCAGGTCACACTACACAACGATAACGATACGATAACTTGTATACGCGCGCTGATTGGTCAAAAATTTATCGTTATCGTTCGACTGAAAAAAAAAATCGCTCAGGTGAGCGATTTTAAAATCGTTATCGTTATCGTCAAACGATAATTTTATCATTTTTGTTGTAGTGTGGACACTAACACAATTTTTTTGCCAATTATCGCGTATTTACAATTTATCGTATCGTTATCGTTGTGTAGTGTGACCGGGCCTTAAACCAGAGATAAGAAAACATTTTTTCAAGTAGTTAAAATTGAGCACTACCGACACTATATCGAACCCCACATATGAGACATTTTCATAGTCATTCAACTCACTATAGCACTTGGTGGAGAAATAGTTCACTATCAAAACACTGACCAAAAATTCGGAATCATATTTTAACCGATCTATGATCCCCAACAGCCATGCTGATTCCTACTTTCTGAAGAAGAAATCTAATTGATGATCTAAACACTATTTTCTTTCATCTTAAAACCGTATGTTTTCTATAAATGGAAGTATGATAAACTACATCAAAATCATGATTCAACTGTGTTACGAAATAAAGGCCGGGCTGTTTGTGTAAGAGTCAGTAAGACAGGTTAGCCCGGCTAACCAAGCAAACTAATCTCTTCCATATCTTCACTCATATTCACCAAGTTTACTAATATTCTTCTAACTTTGGTCGTTTTGGTTGTTAATTTCATCTCTATTATTACTTGTGACAAACATGTAGTTAATTTCCCATGCTTAATTATTTCCATTCGTCTCGTGCTGTGTTATTGGTGGCTGAATAATGATAGTATTATTTTATTTCTATAGTAATGGTAAAGTGGGTGTATACCCTACCTGCGGGAAGTCCTAGGAATAGGTATTTCTAGCAAAATCGGTTATACATATACGTAATGACTGTTGTATAGGCCTGCACAGTCGAGCCCATGACGGCGCACTTCTCCTTCCATCGTTCAGTAACCAAAATGTTGTTAGGGTACACACCATGCGAAACATTTATGGTCACAAACACCAGTACTTCCTTCGTAATAAATACAATTCACTGGAATGTGAATGGTGAAATCCGGCCACAGTATGGGAATTGCAATTAGCATGGAAATTGGTTTTCCATTGTGGAGAGGAAATTGAAATTTATGAATTTCGTATTTGTATTTTGTATTTTAATACATATATATGAGTCGTGTTTTAGGGAGAGTTACTATTCTTTTACTTTTAGGATTAGGATTAGAGTAAGGGTTAAGTTCAAAATACAAAAGAATACAAAATTACAAAAGTCTAAAAATAGTAACTCCCCCTAAAACGTGACAGGTTTAATTTAATCGATCAGCTCAAAGTAGACGATGTTAATATTGAATGGATCAAAACTGTCACTGCAGAGTATGGACATCTTCTTGTATCGGTATAAATCCTGGGGGGGGGGGGGGGAATACTGTAAAAGTTAACAAAACGAAGTAGCTACTGCCATTTGCATGCAGTAGCCGAATGTGAATTACACTTTGTCACTTTCTCCTGTATATCTTACAGTTTATGGTTAATTTTCTTTACTATTGAGTTACCACGATGAACGCTTTCAAATATTATGATCTATGACTGTTGCAGTACGTATTTATGTTAGGCTCACACGAACACGACTCCATGCACTTTAGTCGGTTCTTTCTTGACGTGCGAGGAACCGAAATAAGTAGACATGGTTGCCAACTCTCACGGATCCACCGTGATCGTCACGGATTCTACTAAAACCTCACGGTGAGTTCACAGCTTGTTGATATATCACGGATTTCGAAAATGACACAACTGGTTCTTAAATATGTTGGCTTTGTTGCACATTTTAACTATTAAGAGTGACTTCATTTGCGTCAAATTACATAAAACTTTTTTCCTTCTGAAAAGATTCACGCTATATTAAACCAAAAATAGACAATCGAAACATCGCTACATGCAAACTCATGGGTATTCAACAATATGGTTTTGTTTAATATAAATAAAAGCTACCAAAACTTGTGTGTATAAGGTGTAGAAGACTCTGAAAATGCCATTTCCAACGATCTAGATACTCCGCCCCACAAAACAAAATCTCACTCGGGTGTTTTTTGCCAAAGTTGGCAACTATATATGGGTACACCTGTAAATAGCCATATAAATTAAATCTTATCATTCAGCATTTTAGGATTTTATACGAACTATCATAAACCAAATTTATTGTTATGTTTGAATTATTGTAAAATTTGTAATGTGTATGTAATATTGTTTATCTGGGACAAAATTTCTGTTTTATCTCATTGCAAATAGTACTTTTATTTATGAGTAATATATAAAATCTATACTTAGTGTCGTGGCATTTTTGACTACGCCCTTTTGTCGGGCAAAATGAGTCCATCCCCCCCCCCCAATCTTGAGACCAAGAGACCATGAGCAGTCGATCTTTATCTGATATACGAACTTGGATGCGAATGTTTTAACGCACTTAAAAAACGACCCATCTTATGAGTTCATTGGCGAAGTAATTTTTAAAATAAACATTGTCTAAGCCGAGAAAATTAAAGCTGAAGTTTATGTAAATCATTCATTTCCTTCGAATTTTCTTCATGAATTATTAATGAGTATTTTAAATACAAATGATACAAAACACTACTCGAGCAAAGTTTGAAGTGATTTAATCGTCAATAGTTCCCATAACATTTATTTCAAAATAGGCAATAATATTGAATGGATCAAAGCTGACGCAGACAGAGTGTGGGAAGTATGGGCCTCATTGGTATAGTTTCAAGATGGTGTCCTTTGTTTTGATAAAGATCACTTTGCACGGTCTTACCGCCTACCGGTAATTTTTACAAAAGGACTATATAGCACAGGAAAGACAAGCCATGCACTCACCCTCGTAAAATAACTGCACAATTGTCATGTATACAGAACCTATACTGTGATATTGGTTCATCTGCAGTTCGGAAATGACTCTAGTCTCTAGCTAAAAATCGTTATTTTATATTTCAGGGATATTTTTTCTTCTCGCGTGTTTCATATATCCCAGTGGATTCGACGCAGCAGAAATCCGTGCAATTTGCAGTGACAATGCTGACTCGTACAAACTTGGCGACTGCAAAATGATGTGGGTGTATTGGCTAGCCATCATATGCACCATTGATGCTTTCATTTTGTCTTGCTTTGCCTGGTTGATCGTTGTAAGGGACGATAGAATATTGCAACCAAAGAGAAAACCTGTGGCGATGCAAAATGGAACACAGCTAATGGAACTGAAAGCTGATACCCTTGGAAGAAGCTCTACATCAATCTAATACGATTCATTTTGTATATATACCGATAATTTATATATATATTCGTGTGTTATAAATGTCGTTTCGGTACGGGCAGAACATGTGGCTTTGCAGAAGGAATTTTATATATCCCTTCTTGTTAAAGCACCTTTTAAAACGCTACATTTTGCTCTGTTACCTTGAATAATAAGAACTACACACGTAAAAGTCTCACAACTTGTCAACAAGATGTGTTCGCAACAGGCTTGTAGCAAGCTTGCCAACAAGTTGTAACAATACTGTTATTTTATCAAGTTGCTATAAGGTTGTCACTCACAACTTGTTGACAAATTATTGAATTGCCGGACAATGGCGAGTTGTTGGAACAACTTGTAACAAGTCTGTTGAGCTCAACAACCTTGTTGCAAGTTGTCAACAAGCCATTGACAACTTGTCAACAAGCTGGGAACAAGCATTGCGAACACATCCTGTTGACAAGCTGTTGGAACAGCATTGCTACAAGTCTGCTGCAGGTTTGATACAACTTGTGCGTTTTTACGTGTGTAGTAAAGAGACCTATCTGGTTGCGCGTGGCGTATGCGTGTTCAGAGAACAAATATATAGCATGCACAAATGCTCATGCATGTCACTATTGAACATATTTGCAGATCGAATAGGTTGCATGATTATAGATGACGGCCAATCGACATATAGATGGGACCACTGATCGATGCATGAACTATAGTACTGGATAGAGTATCCCTTTGAATTCAATGAGCCAATTTTGAACCAGAGTAATATATATATATATATGTCTGATGGGGAGATTTTTAAACCTGTTCAATTATTTACATATCGAATTGTTTGGAGTCTAATTAAATAAGTTTAACTAACAATATAGATCATAGCTTTGCATACCTCTTCTGATGAGCATTTTAAACCCTACTTAATGAGACTTGATGCGGCCACGTTGGTGCAACCTTATTAGTTATTCAAGCAGCGAATTTGAGACAAAAAAGAAGCCAGTGATGACCAATTTATATGTATAGGCAATAGGCGTCCTATCCCAACAGTTATCAGAAATTGTTAGAACCCAAAGGTCGCGGGTTCGATTCTCACCGTGGTCAGGCAAATTTTTCAGCTTGCCTGGTGTGGATGCACACTCAGAGTAACACCACAAACATCATATTCACCTGAGTACATAACACCAACACACACAAGAAAGTCTCTTCTAACATGTCAGCAACACTATACAGTACATTTGAGTGGTCACACCAAAGTGATCGCCATATTGGCTTTGTTTATGCGTGGTGGATGCACTATCCAGGACTCTAGTTTTCAGGTCAGTGGATGGAACATAACGTTATACACGGATAGCCTTTATTCTTTCAGCTCAACTTGTTTCCATATTTAAAATTAATCCTACTCCCAATTAATCCTACCTTTATCATAATCTCCGACCATAATCCTAAGCCATAATTCACGTTATTTTGAGGAAGGTTTGAAAATTCTTTGCAACTCTGTCTTTGAAAACGGACACACAAAACAAACTGTATAAGCATCGCCTTAAGACTGAATGAAATTATAAAGGCTAGGTGTGTATAGTGGAATTCTGCAAAAGATCAAAATGCGTCGAAAATTACGAAATAAGTATAAATTATTTTATAATATATGGTAAAGTTGAAACTTGCTCTGCTGCAACGACTATTCCCTAACATCATTTTGAAATTTATGTAGGTTTACCCTGTGTCCGTTGTAGTCATTCGTTTCATGTATTTATAATAAATCAATTTCTAATGCGCTTTGATATGCCAGCAACTCTGGTACAAATGTACAATAGAATTAACATTTTTCAGCCTAAAACATGATGCATGCCATGTAGTCTAGCCAGGGGAAATAAATTAACAAAATAGCTTTTTGTCCCTTTAATATGACTTTTGATATTTATACTCCCCTTTTAAGTTTTTGCCCGTTCTCCCCCCCCCGTGGCCAATGTTGATTGAGCTGAGAAGATCTCCCCGTTCGTAACTGGCCTAATTCCACGACGAGCGAAATGCGAAAACTTTCGCGCGAAAACACATTTGTGCGAAATTTTTCTCTCGTAGTGATTTCCACAGTAGAGAAAAAGTTCGCCAAAACACCAGCATTTGATTGGTTTCCCTATTTTGTCATCCAAAACACAAGCATTTGATTGGCTTCGCTATTGCCATTTCGCAATGGAGTAGAAGCGAATTCAACTACCCGGCGAAGAGAAATATTTCGGAGAGAAACACTCCAAATGCGTTGAACCTTTTCGCGCGAAATTTTTCGCATTTCGCTCGTGGAATTAGGCCTTTACAACATTAATTAAAGGCCATTTTCCACTGGGCGGAATTTTCCGCGCGGAGCGGAATTTCTCTTTGTCTTCTAATTAGTTCCACCCATAGATATCTTATATACACTAGATAGTGCATCTAATTATTCTTCAATTCAAAAATTGAAGCCGTGATTGCAGTCTCAGGTCATTCCCATGAAATGAGAACGTAACGAAAAGATTCGTATGTTTTCTATTTCTTAAACAGGGAACTTAAACATTCAGTTAACCCTATTCCAAATACGTTTTTAAACTATTCAAATGATGAAAGTTATTGTTGTTTTTAAGCGTTTATTAGCAAGTGGGAACGACCAACATGGCCGCCATCTATTCAAATGGGTGTAACCGCTGGAATATTCTTGGCTTCAATTTTACTAAAAGAGATGCGATATCTAGTGTATATAAGATATATATATGGTTCCACCCGAGAAATCAAACAAAGACAAACAAAGAGAAATTCAGCTCCGCGCAGAAAATTCCGCCTAGTGGAAAACGGCCTTAAAGCCTGGTTCACTCTGCCTCTGGCAATTTTGTTGGTGATTTTGTGTCAAAAATATACAGTCGCTTTTCAGAAGTAAACAACTCTACGTCTTTTGCATGTCATTCATTCGATCACATTTGCCAGGAGGAGAAAAATTGCCGACAGAATCACTACAAGCGACATTTTTGTCAACACGGACGTTGGATTGCCGAGGAAGGACTAGATTAAAAACTGTGTTTCTATCAGTTTGTGGTAATCTTCAACACATGTGACAAAACATAAGATTTTCAGTTCAAGTTTTTTGCTTCCTTACACAAGAGCTATCAGATGCAAAATGCCGTTAAAATTTGTTACCAATTTTTGGACGACGTCTGTGACTGTGTTGAGGAAAACGTCGCTTGTTTGGGGGGGTGGGGTGGAGATGGGGGAGAATCACGGCTGATCTAGGCTGATCTTTACATGGCATCCACATTGTGATGTCGTTGAATCGATTAACCTGTAAATCAACTGCCACCTACCGAGTAAATGCACTAGGTTTAAGATGTTCTGTTGCATTTTCCGTAGTTGTAGAATATTATTTATTTGTGTGTTTTTTACTTTTTTCCGACAAATCAATTAAATAAATTTGCAGGTGATTTAATCTCAAAATGGGATTTAAGGATTAGAAACAACTTTGCTTATCATGTACAGGTAATTACGTTCCTCCAATTATATATATCCATCCCTTCGATCAATTCCAGTGGACAGTGTTTTCAAATAAACTGTTGCTCTTACAGTTTACTATATTTTTACAGGCTTTTTTTTAACGTGTAGTTCTTCACAAAATGTACAGTTCTAAGTCCATTTGTGCAGTTCTTAGAACACAAATGTGCAGTAACCAAGTCCATTAAAATATGAAATATATACCTTAAATTATACGTTGTCAGAGGTGCAGTCACTATGGGCATTGACAAAATAAACATTTTCTGGGGGAGGAACCCAGATTTCCCTATTTCTTCACAAATTACATACGTGTTTAGGGGTAAAGAGAAAAGAGAGTGAAATTGGGGCGGGAAAGAGACGAATGGGAGAGCTTAATATTCCTTGCTGGCTGCATGCAATGCAAATTTAAGGTTATTAAATATTGAATATTCATGATTCCCCCGTTAGTGATTTGGAATATTTTGTGTCGATTGTTGGGTAAGACACACCTTCACCAGAATTTAGGAGACTCTAGATTTCAAACTTTTCTGGCGAAGCATACCCACAGGGCATTTTTTAACTATATAACTGGGGGGGCAAAGCCCCCCCCCCCAGCCCCATGGTGCCCCCCCCCACACTCAACTATTTTGGCCCCTCCAGTCAAAGTCCCTTTTCTCTAAAATATAAGCAAAACATGGAATTTAGAAGGGTGGTTTGGTATTCTAGACAGTAAAATTTGTGAATCTTATGTCCTGTTTGTAGATACCTTATTGGATTTTAAACATTTTTCAGTGGATTGCATATCCCAGACCCTAAAAATTTGAGTTGTTGGAAGGTTCGGCTAAACAAGTTAGTAACCGCAGGGGGTGTAGGAAGCAGGGGCGCGGGCCCCCAACCCATTGTTTTATAAAGAGGGGGGACGGAATAGTTTTTATTCCCACCAAAAAAAAAATTGAATTTGAAACTAGAAGTATTTGAAATCTGTAATCGATATTTTAATAACAACATTTCTCACAATAATCCATCCTGAGTTGTCGTATGTACATAAACATGCAATGTAAGTACAGTTCACTGAAGGTTCAGTCTATCTACGGCATAATGTAATGCTGTATATCCAAAAATCTGTTTCAGAAAATGCAGGAATTGCAGTCCTAGGGGTAGAAAAATACAAATATTTTCTGGGGGTGAATATCCCCAGATCCCCCTACTGTTAAATGCGATACCCCACCAAAATTTTTGTTGCCAACAACCATCTGTTATCTCTCCACAGTCAGTATAGTATGGTCCCTTTTTGTAGATGCCCCCCCCCCCACCGACGAATTCTTAAAAAATGCCCTGCATGCCCACGGAGCACCTCCGCCGCCCTAAATCGAGTTTGTCTGACTTATTAATCACCCCACCCAACCAAACCATTCTTCCAACTGGATGTGCAAATTGAGAGTCCATATAGTAATTTACAACTTTTAACGTTAGAAATTGAATCACATGCAGGCGCAGTTATAAAATGATTTCTCTAAACTCTAATTTTTTAGCTACTGTTGGCATTCAAACAACAAAGGTTAAAAACACATGCTTGAACTATGATTTTAAGGAATGCGTGGGCGGGATGAATTAAATAATCCACTTGTTGATCACCTGTAAATTTGTACTGATTTGACATATCATTTGGGCGCAATGTATAGTGATATATATAGAACATTTATTTATTTGCTTGAGATTCTTATCAATATTTTTCCTGTATATTAATCAGATTTTGCTGTGCACGAGGGCTACAGTTAGACATGGGAAAGGATTTCTGAAAGGTTCTTTAACTTTTTCGTATCAATTGCATAAAGTAACGAAATACTTCGCCACAAAATGAAAATAACGAAGTAAAACGTTACTTATTAAAACGACTTCGTTCCAAGTAAAAGTAGTGCAGAAAAAGTTTACTTTGTTTGATGTTGACTTCTCAAAAATTGTAATTAACTACAGTAACGAAGTACATTTGGCGGATATGTTCTTTTCTTCTAACAACACTCATTTGGTAAGCTATGATGAAAATTTGGATATAACCAACACTGTGTATGATCCTGAAACTTGTCTGTTTAGTAATGAACGTTTCCCATTGGCATTGTTCGCAAAACTTATTAAGTCGGGGGGATGGGGCAGAATTTTGTAATGGGAAATTCTTTCACTTTTTGTTTGTACAATATGGATTTTTGTTGGGTTACTGTTCAATGGAATGAGGAATATTTTTCAATGCATGACATGGAGTACGGAATTTCGAATTTTAACACTTTAATTATACGGAATTTTTATTTGCTTCTCCAACACAACAACAACAACAACAACAACAACAACAACAACAACAACAACACCAACAACAACAACAACAACAACAACAACAACAACAACAACAATTTTATTAATACTCAGAAATTACAAATAGTTCAGAAATTACAGAATACAGATGAATTTACAAGAAGTGAGTATAGGCCACCTGCAATAAGTAAACTATTAAGGAGCTAGACTAGGCAGCTGACCTTCAAATTATATAACCGAAAAATAACACTGAATAACAAGAAGCAGCTACAATCACTTTCAGAAGTTGTTGGGACACATGTAGTTTTAGCTTGTAAGTGGATCATTATAGTTTTTTACACACAATACCGCTCCCGTCCCCCTCCCCCCACCCCCAATCAATGTTGTTTAAACCAAAACACATCAAATCCGACGAGAAATGGGACACAACATTGAACAGGGGGCGGGGGTATCGTCGTTTGTTGAAATTCAAAGGTTTTGTGGCATCTGTCCCAAGACTTTTGAAACTGATTGTCTGAAAGGCAATGAAAAGCATATTTAACCTCTTTGAATTACCGAGTGTTTTAGAATATCAGTTTTGCGAAAATCGTATAGCATTTAGTATAACATATTAACTGAATTGCACTGGCATATATAATGCTTTTATACTGTGCTTGTTGTGGTCAATATATTTGAAATGTAACATAATCCAACTGACTGAACAGTATATTATAAATGAGCTTATAAAAAGATGTGATATATATGTGGGGAGGGACGTATGCTGACAGATTAAACCTGCTCTATATGCAAGGGATAAAACACATCTATCTGGTTAATTATCGATCTATTTATGGTCTGACCTACTGTACAACAAAATTGTACATGTACTAGAAATGTGGGAGAGCAACATTGAATGGGGGGAGCGGGGGGAGGTGCAAAATGATTTTAAAACCCAAGTATATTAAAAAGTTGCGAATTTGTTTTGTCGTTCCACGAACTTTTGGCCAAGATTGAATCTTGGCCATAAACCGTAGGACGATAAATTTTTATGCATTTTTAAGGCCTCCCCCCCCCCCATTCAATGTTGCCGTTTCGCGTATATTTATGGTCTGACCTACTGTACAACAAAATTGTATGTGTACTAGAAATGTGGGAGAGCAACATTGAATGGGGGGAGCGGGGGGAGGTGCAAAATGATTTTAAAACCCAAGTATATTAAAAAGTTGCGAATTTGTTTTGTCGTTCTACGAACTTTTGGCCAAGAT
>CACRXK020010945.1:2229-16980 GCA_902702795.2 Paramuricea clavata | reverse complement strand
AAAATTTCCTAAGATAAGGTAACCCTTCAATACGACATGGACAACATTACCAACTGGTGTCACGACTGGAAAATGGAGTTAAATCAAAGCAAGTGTGGAGTGCTACATCTTACAAGATCTCATGAACCAACCATCACACAGTATATGGTGCTTGTTACCCCAGTTATCCGACCTAACAGTCAGAAAGATCTGGGTATATCTATAACTGGTGACCTCAAATGGAACAAGCAAGTGCAGGAGATTTCGTCGAAGGCCAACAAGATGCTGGGTTTCGTGAAGCGAACAACGTACGTGATTGGTAACCAATCGGTCCGCAAGGCACTCTACCTGACTTTGGTTCGCAGTCAACTGGCGTATGGTTGTCAAGTGTGGGCACCCCAGACGGTCAGCAACATTCTAACCATCGAATGTGTTCAGCGCCGTGCCACCAAGTTCATCCTATCTCTGCCATACCAAACAGATATCTCGTTTAAAGAAAGATTGCAGATCCTTAGCATCATCCCTCTATGTCACTGGCAAGAATATTTAGACATCATTTATATCTATACAAGTCTCATAAATGACTCTGACAGTAATATCTCGGTCAACGTTTCAACACGAGAAACAAGAAGAGCAAGTAATGGAACTTTCCTAACTGTGAGAAAGTGCAGAACTGTCAACTACCAGAACCGTTTTCATACAAGAGCCGCAAGCGTGTGGAACACTCTTCCTCGTTATATTAGAGACACAACTAAGTCTATAGGATCATTCAAAACATTACTACGCAAGCACTATAAAGATCTAACGGACAGTGTTTTCAACCCCGATGACCCGAGAACTCTTAAGTCAGTTTGTGTGAAATGTCACACAAGTCGTCCTTTATGGAACTTATTATCTAGACCATGTTGTTAGGTCAATCGAACCTTATATAGTGATCCCTTATTGCGTGTGCCAAATGCAATTGCCATAACGCTATAATGAATATTACTTTATCTTATGGTTCAACTCCATGTACCAGAGTACGAGTATAGCATTTTGGCGGTTGTGAACGGTGTGCGCGATAGGGAAAGCAGTCATAAAACTTGCTCGATACATAAACAATCTTAACAGCTTCAAATTACTCTAGTACTTCATTCACGAGTTCAGAATTTCAAATAGGATCTCATTTCGTTGCCTTATCGTTGTTTGTTTCAATTTGTGGCCTGTTAATTTGTTTATCTGTTAATTTGTTTATCTGTTTATTAGTATGTCTAATATCTGTCACGCCATAGGCATAGTCTAAATTATTGTTATATTTATGTATGTTGTGGAACCCCGTTATTGGAGATTTTATCTCTGTGTGGTCATTCCAGCCATTGTGTGTAATTTATAGTTAATTTATATCTTTAATAATGGCAAATTTGTAAAATAAACAAAGTCGAAAATCTTGACATTCAGGAAAGATTACAAAGTTTTAAAAAACAAATTATCTTATGATTTTAAATGAACTTTGCAATTCAATCATAAAAAAATTGTCGCATAGGCACTTTAAAGTGAAATTGGAGAATTATTATTTCTGCGACGAAATTTTGACGAAATTTAACTTTTTCCGAAGATGCAAGTTGTTTTCATTCCCTGGACAAATGAACTTAAAAAACTATAGTCACGGTGGGTTTAAAATTCATTTTTCACGCATTTTTCTCAGGGACGCCGCGACTGGGGGCAGGAGGGGCAGCCGCATCCGTTGCCCTTTAACAGAAGGGGCAAGGGGGCAAAGGTGCCCTTAGCGAAATAGCGAATTGTCAGAAATGTTAGTGCGAATTTTTTACGAATTTGCTTCAGAAAACGCAAGAAATGCTGTCATCGAGCTACAAGAATAGCACAATCGCCTGCCTGGCGGAGAACCTCCTCACACCCCTAACATCCAATGAATAGAAAACATGATTAGGCAAAGTTCAACTCCCAATGTTTTGCAAACATCTCTTAGTATATATCATTTCAAAAGAAAATCTGCCTCCTTTGCCTTCACATCGTTCCGGCGTCCCTGATTTTTCTACTCAAACAGACCTGCTCCTTGAAACAAATACTTTATATTGGGAGATAATTAATTCATCTCAAAATACAGAATAGTAGGAATTATTGGACATTTCCATCGGAATCGGGGGCAGTTGTGCATTTTTTAGCCTTCCTCGCCTTCCCAATAATGCAATACAATAACAATTTTTTTGGTATTTCCCACCTGGTAAATGGCGTAAAAGAACACAGTCGTATGATCGAAATTTTGGAGAATTTCGCAGCTGTTCTTCACTACAAGCTCTTCGGTTGTGAGAATTCAAGCTTACAGTTTGTTAAAAACACAGACGATTTTAAAGCCATTTGTCTGTACGAATACAAGCTAAGGGGCTTCTAAAGCAACACAAAATAGCAGCTTGGATATCGTATAGGAAATACAAACGTGGGAATTTTGTCTGACTTCTTCTGGAACGACACAACTCCGGGCTGAACAATGGGGATTTAACCGTTTTAATGGAGTTTACATTACCTGAAAATATCGG
This sequence comes from Paramuricea clavata, assembly GCA_902702795.2. Taxonomy (NCBI): domain Eukaryota; kingdom Metazoa; phylum Cnidaria; class Anthozoa; order Malacalcyonacea; family Plexauridae; genus Paramuricea; species Paramuricea clavata. The sequence goes on along the minus strand of CACRXK020010945.1, from coordinate 14,467 downwards.
CAAATGGAGTTACTCGGTCCAGCTTATAGCAGTTTGTAAGACAACATTATTAAAGCATTTTATAGATTTGTAGGCGTGGGAAACTTTAAAATATTACACTCTTCCTGTATGCGCATCGATTTTATATTTTTTCACAATTAAGACTCTATATTTCCTCCACCTTGAATTCGTAACATGTGTTAGCTCTGCGCATATATTGGCAAAGCCAGCCGCCTTTCTGTCCTTCATTTCTAGCCCCACTTAATTAATATGGTTATCGCAGGAAAATGAATTTTGAAAATGTTCTAAAAGCTGCGGATTCATACATTTGACAACCGCGCCAGAACACGCCAAACCATTGACAAAGTAGAAAGTGCTGTAAAATTGGCAAAGCATCTCGTGCACAAGGCTGTATAGCCAAATTGACAAACACAAAGAGAATGAACGAAAATATCTCGATAAAGGTTTACACAACATTTACGATTAAGGTGGCTTCCTAGAGTTAGTACAGTTTAAATACGATTTATATAGATCAGACTTCATCCTCGCGTCCTGCGCGTGGAATCGTCGTGTTCACTTGTTCGGCAAAAATGTTGAAACAAGCCGCGGGAAGTTTTTTGGCGTTTTTATCTACAAAGAAAGCTCCAGTTTTTCATTATAATCCTATTTTTTTCTGAATTCGAACAGTACGTATGTTATTAATCAGTTCAACCTATCTTTTAGTGTGTTTTTACATACTTACGTTCAGCATTGTCTTTCATAATGCTCAAAATTTTCAACTTGTTGTGTTGCGAACTATATCAAACTGAAATGATACTGTCTTCTATTAACTCTTGAACAGTAGTGAACTGTCGCCAAAACTTATGTAAGTTCTGTCAATCAATTCAATTCACAGGTATCGTTTTATCAGCTAAATCAAATAAAACAATTATGAGTTGTTTTATATGAAAAGTTAAACGTGTAGTTCGATGTTTTGAAATGTTTTCACACCGATTTTAACAACAACAACAAGAACAAATGTAAAGAAACACTGGATTTAATACAATGCGTAATAGTGTTTTTATTATTAGTATTTTCAAGATTAATATTTTATTTTCATGTCAAACAAGTCAGAAATAACTGTTGTCGTATGTATTGTAATCCAAAAAGTTGAAATCACTATAAATCACACGCTAGAATTTACACGCATGTGCAGATCGTGCTCACGTCGAGTCGATTTTTTCATGCTGGCCGCGCAGATTTTAGCGATGCTTTTCTCGTGTTTTCTTCGGTAAAATTTTTTTAAACTTTCCATTGTTGTTATACAAGACGAGTGGTACAACATGTCCAAATTTTAACAAATTCTACAAATAACTTTTTCTGTAACCGTCATTCACGAATATCTCGAAAACTTATTTGTAAACCTCCCTTCAAATTTTGAGATGTTTTTCCTTTATGGACCATAAATCTTCAAAAAAGATTTCAGAAAAATTCACCGTAGGAAAATATAGATATTGTCAATTTATTGTGAAATTAGACAATAAACGTGCAAAAGATTAAACGTCATGGTTACCATGGCAACACGAACACTGTTTTAATTTGTTCATAAGTGGACAGGACACAGCTTCTGAAATTTCCTGGAAATGATCATATTGCGCTGTCTTAAGTGTATTTAATATAAATTCGGTTCAAAGCGAACGTTACTCAAAATACCTAGAATTTTAGAGAACTGTAAGGAGCCACCTTAATTAAAATCAGTTGACATGGTGAGAGAATAAAACCGGTGGAATTCTGGTAGAATGTATATTCCTGCAAAATGGAACAAACTCAAGGCTTTTTTAACGATACTTTCGTGGCAAAGCGTTCCTCCTACGTTTGTACCACAAAGTTTGTACTGAACGACTGCATTATTTTATGATCTATGCTCGACGCAGTCCATGCACACGCAGCTGTAATTGCTGTAAGTACTTAACATAAAATATATAAAATATCAACAAATGTTTGGTTCAAAACACTTGCGTTTAAGTAATTTGAGGGGTTACCATCAACTTATACTATAAACAGGTTTTATGATTGGTTATATTGTAACAGCGAATCACAACGAGCAACAAACAGTAAGTTACGTCCACATTTTTTTCAGCAAGTGAATAACAAGGGAAATATTGGAATTTTCCCGATTGGTTCTGCAGTGAGAAGGGAAGATGCAATGTCGCTGGTATGAGAATGATTTGAACGTCTTCGTTAAAACTAGGCGCAAACATAAAATGTGTTTTCACTTACTAAATTTAATTGCAGCACCTGGTTGGAAGTAAGATTCTGGTAAACTCACGAACTCATGCAGGAATGCGCGTGAGAGATCTTGCGGTTTGACTTCGTCTTTAAATATTTCATACCTTAAATGGTAAAACAAATTAATATTAAGTAAAATTTCTTTATCAGATCTGTCTTTGTTTTCAAGATATTTTTGTTTTTGCTTTATTTGTTAAATGAGTAAGTAAGTGATATTTTTTTAATATTGAAAATTCACCTGAGTATATCAAAATCAAAAACAGCAAGATTGGTTTGTTGATTTGAACTAGATGACATTCCATAGGCAGATTTGACTCCAGCATAGAAACCGAAAAATGATCCTGAAGCACCGGCCTCTGTTTGAAGATAGCTCTGGTATTCTCGTCGAGAGGAAAAAGTCTGCATAGTTGAACTTGTCTCGTATATACCATGAACGTTCATTGTGTCAGGCACTTGAAAATCGTCGTAGCTACAAAATTTAGAGGAGACGAACCTAATTAGCATAAATTTTGCATATCAAATGAGCTTTCGCGCGTTCTGATTGGCTAGTAAATCTGATGCGTTATTTACTAGAAGATTAGTAAATAATGCTTTTCAAAAACACTGATTCGGTAAATTTGGTTTCAAAATCGAAAAAATGTCGAAAAAATCGTCCCCAGAGAACAAAAAAGGAACAAAATGTTGTATTTAATTTGAAAGGTCACGTCGGGCACGCGTGCTCGCAAAAGTTGCGAGATGATCGAAGTTCGTCAGCGGTAATTTACTGAATACTTAGTGTAAATTAAAATTTCTGATTTCCCGATGAGACACGTATTAATGGCTGATATTTTGCCATTTGAAACTGTTCTAAAAGAAATATATTTGAATAACAATGATTCAGAATTATCCCCGAATCGTCCGCTTTACTCCAGTAGCGACGAAGAAGAGCCAAAATATGATTTCATCGGAGAAACTGTCAATATCTTCGCCACTTGTGATGAGTTAGGTCAAAATAAGGTGCATTTTGCTCACGAAGCAAGGAAATACTTGAATGAACTCTACAGGATGCATGTCAAAGGAAGCGAAACTTTAACAATGAGCCGTTCATTGCTAAACACTGGAGCCATTTTAAAAGATGAAGCTCGTACTTGGCTGGGTTATATTCAAAGGCGATTAATCGCGAGGCCACGGATACGAAAACCATGGTATTTTGAATTTACAAGAGATATCCCCAAGGAAATTTTCTTAGCACTCAAAGATGCACTCAGGTCTACAAACAATCCAAACTTGCTGACCGACATTAACATGGATGGCAATCGGAAAGCCTTCGTAATTAGTGTGACATCACTGGCCCGTGTTGTAAGTTTACTTACAGAATTAACTGAATTTAGCAATAGAAATGTTAAATCATATTGTTATTGTTATTGTATTTTAATTTCACATCCCTTAAAAGGCTTTTCAGCGAAATTTTACATAATTGATCTAAATTTTTATACACCATAATAATAGAGACACACACATAACAACACACAGTCACACAACACACACACACACACACACACACACACACACTTGGTATTACTACACAAATATATATGCTAAGGAAAGTGACCAGAAGGAAAGGCATAGCAAAAGTCATTGTTTCTAATGTTAAGGATTTTGCGTTGGTGTATAAATTTGCCAAAAGACAAATATAAACTGCTATTATGGATTCGTGGAATATTTATGGTTTCCCTCAGCATGACTAAACAGTCTAAAATGTCATGTCTTGAACAAGTATTGTATATAGTTTTATTTTAACCTGTTACTGTTTACAAAATCTACGTACTGTATGACATCCTGCCCAGTCGAAATGGCCTGATTATATGATATGTCCACATTCAGCACAATTTTTGTAGCAGTGATCCTGCTACCGGGTGGAAATGATACTGAACTGAATTGCACATGCCGCCAGGATCCCACAGAACAAGCTGTTAATTCTGGCAAGCAGGGTCATATAAACAGGCCATTATAAGATATAACGTCCAGAGAAATAGAAACAGTAGAATATTATTAATGTTTATTTATAAGGCCACACATTACACAATCGATGTAATTATTATATGTATAATAATAACATTGTTTATGCAACAACCTCATGTATATTCAAAAAACTTTGCTTTGTTTATTTTTAGCCCATTGAGTCGTACTGCACCCTGGTGCGCCCTACCTTAGTATTTTACTCTATCTAACGCCAGACGATTTTACTCGTTAAGGGGAGAGCGCAGGCGTTTAATGTGTTAACTGGCCTATCTGCCCATGTGTCTAGTTAACCCATTGAGTTCCATTGCACGCTGATGCACCCTACCTTAGTATTTTACACTGTCTAACGCCAGATGATTTTACTCGTCAAGGGGAGAGCACTGGCGCTTAATGGGGTAGTATAAGTGAAACACCACAAAATCTTGATTAACCACTAAGTTTATCTGTTTAACCAAACATCTAATTTTATATCTTGATCAAACGCACTGTAAGTTTGTCTGTTTATCCGGTCCTCGCCTATTTCCAGATCGAATAGAGAAGGGCTCAAAACATTGAGAATTTGTATGATTTATATATCTTTCAGGTCATCAGATTATTTACCGCTCCCTCTGTAGCAATAAAATCACAAAGTGATACTGAGCATCGCATTATAGTCAATTGTAGTAATGAAATATATGTCCCTAAAGCCTTGGAAGGTACGTTAGGAAAAGTCTCTCGAGTAAACTTTTATCAAATCTTCCTTGACTTCCGGATACAATTAATTAATCACTAATCGACCTGAATGCTATGCTACAGTATCACTTATAATGATAGAGAAAAGTAATAGATAAGCTGCCTTCTTACCAATTTCATCTTTTTGATATCTTTTATCAGCACAAATAAAAGATGATGTGAAATGCACAAGTGCAATGTACAATGTAAATGTACTATATTCACCCCATGGTCAGTTCGTCAATTACATAGATATGACATCGCCTTTATCCACCACCCCCCCCCCCCTGCATACAAAGATTACAATTTTAATAACATTTTTTGTTTATTCCTGTTAATAAATACATGTTTAAAAGAGTGAATAAAAGTGTCACTTACATCATTTATAAAATATACAAAAATATACATATATATATAAATATATATACATAATTAAATAAAAATAATATACAAATATATTATTAATAACTTAACAACTTTCAATAAATACTTCATAACAAATAATTTACATGTTTAAATATGTAACATTTTACCACTCAGATAGGAAGTGAATGACACTCACATACAAAAGTTATAACAAACATTTGTCGGCAGTTAACTTTCCTAGCTTACACGATAACTCAATTGACTTTCTGTAAGGGTGAGAACAATAGCCACAAGAACTAACCCCAACCTCCTTCCAACAGCCACACTCACAAAAACCATCAAGACCAATCGTTTTAGGAACATACTTTTCCTTGGAAACAGCATAATTACTTAGGTTATACCCTCTTTCCCTTAGCCATATTATAGAAATGTATTCATGGCGGAAAATGAGCTGCCACCGATTGCCATAAGTGCTATTTTTTGCATATCGGGAGATTGCGATATGTTTTGCCTCACGCCCCTCCATGGAGTTTACCGCAAGTCCCTTTCCGTACTTGGATTTTACGTCTTGAGTATGGACAGGTATTACATGGCCTACAGTCCATACAGTTGGGGTTACTTTGCCAATAAATAAAGCATTTGCTCTGTAGTAATTCATACAAAAATTAGTCAAATCTTGAATCTCACTAACAGAGATGGTCATTCTACTAAACAAAGAAACCGAATTCCTATAAGTTGCAGGGCAATATAGGCAAAAACATGTATCCGAAACTTTTGTCTCAGTGTATCTGCAGGTGATTCCAGACACTCAGACACTAGGTGCATAAAATTATGGAGAAACATCCTGGAATCCCTCCCAGTGAACCTATAATTGAACTCTTTGCTTTTTGCCTTTGTCTCATTGAACCAATGAATAATTTTGTTTGCTAAACGAGAAAGCTGGCACTTATGTTTCAACACATATATAAACTTATAAAATACAGAACTACTTGGTACCGCTTTAAAGTTGGATATATTATCACCAAGAGCAGATTTACCAATTGCTTCACAAAGCATCTGCTTGTGAATCAATTGACAAGCATTATTCTTTACATACAAAGGGTCAGCATGGGCCCTATCAATGAGCCTGCCAATTGGTGGGTCAACTAACTCGTGCCTACTCTTACATCCTGCAATAAACGCTGTGAGTTTGCTACGCGCAGTCTGCTCTGTTACTGGCTTTTTGGTCAACTTTGTTTTGAAAACGCGAACTTTGTTAGCTATGGATAATCATTGCTTATAATCTCACGGTTTCCATGCATTTGTGGAGGCTGGGCCAAAGGTTTTACTTACATCATGAACATCATCATTGCAAACATTGCCAAAAGTTGAAAAGTACTTTGCACTATTTGGGAGCTCCCCTGCTAGATATGCCAACATTTTCATGTGATTGGGAAGCTCTGCAAATTTAAACTTGATCACCATATTATTAATGTTAAATGAAGCCTTTTCAATTTCCTCAATCTCTTTAGTTATCATTGAAATATACTTGGCAACTGCTGGGCTTGTTTCACTACAATTGCTACCAAAAATAAGATGATGAGAAAAATGACCGATGTTGAGAAAGCTAACTAACCAAGCACAAGACTGGTCAAATTTCCCAAATGGGGCCTCATCCCCACCAATAGCAACCTGAAAGGTATAAGGCTCATTAAACCAATCTATATCAGATGCAGGTAAGGCAGAAAGATAAAATAGTGCCAACCTTGGAAGAAACTCAATCAATTTCCTATAACAACCATCCACCTTTTCTCCACACTCTAAATCATCACACAAAGTATCGCGAACACTATACAGCTTTCCTATTTCAATTTCATTGAGCACAGAAGCAAGCTTGTTGTAAGGAAGTAGTCTAGGCAGTGGGTTTGACAGAACTTTAATACGAGTGGTTTTACTTTTTCCATTTGGGTTTCTCATCATGGACAAACTTCTATAGGTTGATCTATATTTTCTCTTGCCCATCACTCCTTTACTATAATAAACTGCAATACTTCGGAATTTATTTGCCTCTGATTGTTCAAAGTTATCTGGAGCAGTCTTAAATATCACAGAAAATACATTTTTAAATTTCTTACTAGTCGACATAAACTTGACAAGAACTTCCTGTGAGCACTTCTTTTCCACTGTATCCAAAAGACCAACTGAAGTAGGTAAGGGATTTTCGGGGGTTGCCCCATGGATTTCTGAAGCAGCATCAAATGTTTCTGTTCTTCGTCTTGCCATTGCCTGTGCAGATAACCCTGGTTTGTCATTAGAACTTAGAACAGTTGGATTACCACATCTTGCTTTTGCATTTTTTTCAGAAAGGAATGTCGTTTTCTTCTTTTTGGCAGGCGGAGTGAGCAATTCAGGTTGGGGGTCTCCGCTGACTATTTGTGTTTCTTCTGAGACCTCCTTAATCTGCAGGAAATGTAAAGTAATATTATAATATATGATGTACATGATGTAATGGTGACGGATGATTTTACTCGTCATGAGGAGAGTCTTGCAACTTAATGGGTTAATTTACTAATCTGTAAATTTCTCCTTGTAAACCCATTGAGTTCTGATGTCTCTATAAATGCACCTGTCATGACCCTTCTACTCTGTCTAATACAAGACAACATGCCAAGGGGAGTCATGCAGCTTAATGGCTTAATTCCTGGTGGGTTATTCAATCTTAATATAAAGGATAACTTCCTACTACTTGAATCTTGGTAACAATGTAAATTTTTGTACAAATGAGCCCTTAATATAAACGTGAAAACTTTCTATGAATAGCAGTTTATAATAAATTTGCCTAGATACACCTCCCAATATGAACGGGAAAAAAAGCATTTTACATGCACTTACCCTGTATATAAGCCTGTCTAATTTCGATTTTTTCTTCGCAAGTGTCTTGTGTGGTAATGCAGTCTCTTTTCTTAAGCGTTTCTTCTCTTGCATATAAGTGGCAACATCAAATCGACTGTACAATTTAGCCTTTCTTCTTGCCATAGTAAGTCATAGGCTAGAAACTAAAAATGGCGTAGTAATGAAAACTATGTTTCAAATAAAGCCGTCATAAGACGAAATAACGCACGTAATAAAAATAATAAAAACATAGGATTCTTACCTGATAGTGTTTGGTTGATATAGAAAATATTTAGTAGCTATTACACAAATATGAATCAAGTTATATGAAGCCAAATCCTCTCAATTTTAACAACTCGGACTCGGAGTGGCAACACTGTCGATAATAGCTTTAAATTTTCAGCACAAAAATACCGATAACATTAAAGTATTTGGTATCAGATTAATCTTTGAGACTTCTAGAATCCAACAATGGCTGCCAAATTTTACATGAACGAAAATTGCCCTGTTGCTAGGCACCCAAAGATCAGCTTAAAACACAACATGACTAGGTCCAATTCATAGATATCTTATATACACTAGATAGCGCATCTCTTTTAGTAAAATTGAAGCCAAGAATGTTCCAGCGGTTACCCCCATTTGAATGAATGGCGGCCATGTTGGTCGTTCCCACTTGCTAATAAACGCTTAAAAACAACAATAACTTTCATCATTTGAATAGTTTAAAAACGTATTTGGATTAGGGTTAACTTAATGTTTATGTTCCCTGTTTAAGAAATAGAAAACGTACGAATCTTCTCATTTCATGGGAACGACCTGAGCCTGCAATCACGGCTTCAATTTTTGAATTGCAGAATAATTAGATGCACTATCTAGTGTATATAAGATATCTATGGTCCAATTCCCTTGCTTGCGCGGCGCAAAAATTCGAACACGCGCGTGCTTGCAACTTTCGCGGGCACGCGTGCCCGACGTGAGTATCTTTCGATATCGTACAATATCTTGGGATATCATGCAGTATCTTAGGATATCATACAATATCTTAAGATGACATGCAGTATCTTCGGATATCATACAATATATTAGGATATCATACAATATTTTATGATATCATGATGATATTCATGCAATATCTCAGGATATCATTCCAGTATCTTAGATGGTGGAACATCTCAAACAAGTTACAATATATATATATTAGAAGCATGACTTTGTAAACGTTTTGAAGAAATAAATGTGTTTTAAATCTAAATGCTTATGCAATCCTATGCTTGCAAAGCTACGCGTCCGATATTAAGACCCACGCCCGTGTAATAAATAATCCCTATCTATTTTGCAATCTATTAACGAGTGTTAATGACTTTGATGGTATTTGTTTTCGATGTCAACAAGATAAAATTTCGATATATCTTGCACCTAATCTGTAATAACTCTCTGTTCGTTAGTATTTTTCTGTTTCGAGCTCACTGGGTTAAAAATAAAATTGTATCCAGATGGGACGGGCGGGTTAATCACTTTTGAAATGACTCTGTAATATGAAAATATCGACCATAAGAACGGCGTTGACAACCATGTTAACTTGGGATTAGCAACTGCTTAGTTCTGTTTAAAATATGTCTCGATTTTTATAACGAATAGATTCCTCCTATTACTTTGTAAACATATGAAAGCTAAATATGCAATAATACAACCAAAGTTTGTAACATTGATATATCTGTAGACTTGTTCAAGGTTTTGACCATGGCCACGAGTATTTATTTCACGGTATAGATCTCGATGTTGGTTGATTGTATTTATATGAAACAATAAAGTTTGCTTATAAACATCAATTTCATTTTGTTTCAACTCGTCAAAAATTATATCTACGTTATCCGTTGACTGTCGATAAAAGACTGTGCCTAGATCAAATGTTTGGAAAATTTGTAGCGACGCCAACATGGGACGCTAATTAAAAAGTTATTACTTTTGTAACAAAAATGCTGACCTCAGCTTAATGATCTTCTTGCCCAGACTCGCTTTCCATATAATTATGCCTCACTCCGTTCACAAAAGCGAACGGCTCCTAGCTATGTTACTACTTATATCCATGGTATGGAAATTACAACAATTATACTACTTTCATTGTAAAGAATTTCGAAAAAAATTTCTAGGCTTGTTTCATGAACTTAACTTTATATAATGCCCAACCTCGTTCCCAGGGCTTCAGTGTGAGGACGAGGCGAGACTCGAGGAAGCTCTGGTCTGGGCCGGTCACGTGACGACAAAAAATGGCAGTATTTGACAAGATACTCATCAAGGAGTGGCGATATATTCTTTAATGAAATATACAAGTCTTTGAAACAAATAAATAGCCAAAAGACTTCTCAATCGATATTATTTCAAAGATATATCGATATTTCTGGAGATTTTCAACTACATTTTAAATTTTAAACTGCATCCAAGCTGCATCTAGGCGTCTCCATGTAAGTGGTGATTCACACGAAATTTTCTTTCTCTCGTCTTGAACAATATGGTTATTGCTATAATTGATATTTAGTTTAGATATACTCTTATACATCTGACTTAGTTCAATATAAATAAACACAAATATAAACTACCTCGTGTAACCTGTTTACGCTGTACAGGAATATACGGAGTCGCTTGTTTCGCCGGACACCAACACTTGCCGTTCAGGAACAACGCTTGCCTACAAATTTTATCCCCTTCACAATCTTTGTTTTATTTTATCGTATGGTCGCAATTTTCAAGTATTAGGGATATTCTGAAACAGTAAAACTCGGTGGCGTGCGAATCTTGTAGAGACTACGTCGGCCTAGGCGTAAACAGGGCTTAAATTAATTTAGTAGTTTCATTGCTGCCGAGCGCAGCGAGGCAGCACACTATTCTTGACACGTGGTGATTTCTCCAGAGTCCACTCGACCCAGTCTTTCGCGCGATCTATGTATTGTCGAGATCTCGATCTTGTGTCTGTCTGTCTGTCTGTCGGATGTTTGTCGTAATCCGGGGGGAATAATTAAGCTTTCAGGAAACGTTTGTTGAATGAGGGGAGCGGTCAAAACAAGATTTTTCGATTGCGCACGCATCTCCATGTGCTCACTGCTCAAGATTTTTTCAAGCTTTCAATACGGATGCAAGGGATCGAAAATTTTCGGAAAATTTCAGGTAAGTATGGCTCTATTTCTTTCTTCTGAAATACATCAAGGCGATGACCTTTTTAGTGTTCAATCTAGAGGCAAACAATGTGCTTTTATGAGTTTATCTGCGGTTTTAACTGCCCAAAATATCCCACTGATCGATTGGTCAAAAACAACATTGAATAATGTCTTATTACAAGGAGACAAAATGTACTTGCAAGCTCTGGATAACGGCTTTGTTGTCTTAGAACCTGGTGTCGAATTCTTATCTGTCGATAACTTGCCTAAAGTTGTCAGTGTTTCAAGTTGTACGAACATGTCTTACGAGATATGCGATAATTCTGTGATCCACACAGGCGAAAACATGTGCGAAAAAGTGCATGCGAAAACAACTACAACACCTGTGGATCCCTTTGATGCACAGAATAACGTTGAATTACCGATGGTGGTAGGAGAGATGAATAACAGTCCACCCGTGGTGGTAGGACAAAACAATAACAGTCTACCCATGGTGGTACGACAAAATAATAACAGTCTACCCGTGGTGGTACGACAAAACAATAACAGTCTACCCGTGGTGGTACGACAAAATAATAGAGAGGTTAAGATACCCCGGTTCCGGTTTACGGGTACGAGTATCGCCATTTTGTTTACCAATTTTTGCTGATGTCAGCAATTTTACCCGTAATTTCTACCCGTTTTCCCGCGGTAAACCGGGGTCTACACGTAAACGACAAACGGGTACGGGTGGTTTCTGTTTACTATTTCTGGGCCGTTTAAATAGTACAAATTTTCAACATCTTACCCCAATAAATAATGCACATATGCTGGTCAAAGTTTTCAACAATTTATGGCGAACCTCAACAGCGAAAGTTGCCATTCTCTGATCGGTTTTCTCACCCCGGAGT